>KK112771.1:224147-314628 GCA_000611955.2 Stegodyphus mimosarum
ATATGTTTTAAAATAAAACAATAAAATAATAGATTCACCTTCGTTTCATTCCTCAATATTATTTACTTATAATTTAATCTTCATTTTAAGCTTAACACCAGGTCTTAAAATGTTACAAATATACAACTTTAAAGTTAGATTTATTCTCTACCTTTTATCTCCCCATTCCCGTTCCTTTCATATCATAGCGAGTTTTACGCGTCCGTTAATTTGATTCGTTATAGAATCGAAAGCATACTAATCTGGAATAAAATAAAGAATTAACTAAAAGCATAAAGTGAAGGAAAACAAAGTTTGCAAACAACAAACTAGCAAATGATTAATAAAATCAGTTTATGGAGATATGAAGCAAAAATAGTTGTCATATTTATGAGCAGAACTATACTTATTGCGAATATGTTACAAAATATATAAACACTAATTGCATACATGAAATCAGACCAACTTGCATAAAGATTGAGTACTTCCTTCTGTAATGGTGTTTGATCGCTAATCTAAAATTGCTCTTCTTTAACTGTATATTTAACGTGCACATCTAAGTGGACACGAAAATTGCCCGCAAAAATGCAAAAAAAATTTTGCATTCCAAAGCTGTTATAAAAAATGTATCGCTTATAGCGGCTCACACCAAACTCACAACAAGCTTGCACCTTTAGCTTTACTAATAGCTTTAATAATACGTGATTTAATAACATGCAAGAATCACAGAAACTCATTCGACATCCAATTAAATTAAAGAAAATTGTTATCAAGTCGAATTAAAGTGAAATTCCTTTCCTATAAATATATTAAAATCTGCTCTTTCTAAAAGCAGAGGAAAAAAATAAAATAAAGAATTTGAATTAAATCTGGGGCGTTCTAAGACACATGCAACAAAAGAGGAGTAAATCTTAAAAAGGAGACTTACACTTAAGAACGTAGTAAATCTTAAGAAGAAAGAGAACGAAAATTAATAAAAAACGGAAAAGTATACGAAATGAAGTTTGAAATTGTTTTTGTGCGCAAACTACCTATAACAGTATTATTAAGTTCCTTACTTTATTTTAAACATAATTTCTCATTTCTCAATAACATTTTCATTTTTCTATTCTTATTATTATGCAATTCGATTTTAAGCCACTATTATACATTAAGTTTCATATCCTCTGTTCTCCTCCCGTTACTAAAGAGATGCATCTGAATAACTTTACCAGTTAGTATTTATGCTTTCTGGATAAATTTCAAAGTATAGAATTGTTAGTATCGGTGTCTAATTTTTGCAGTTTTTTCCCCGTTTTATATAATTTGTCTCTGTCATTTTTAATGTCTCTTTTCAAATTGAACAGTTATTTGACATTTCGTTATTATTTCCTTGTTACACTCATGTCCATAAATTAAGGATAATTCGGAGTCACGCGGAAATCGAACTCTAAAATAAATATATCACCTGTAAAATCACTACACACATCTTCAAGAATCATATGCAAATTTCAGGAAGTAACCAGATGACACCGATGGTACGTCACAATGACGAGAGTGTAAGAGAGTGGTATATAAGGAATACTGGCAAAGAAGTAAAATTGTTCGCAGGCGCTTTATAAGCATTTCTGTGCAATAACCGAATAGTTATGACACAAAGGACGCATCTGGATGATTTTTTACGTGGTAGAATTATCGGCCGTCTGGAATGTGGGCGTACCCAACTAGAAGCATCAGACGAACTTGGAATTGCCCAGAGTGTCATCTCCAGGCTTTGGCAATAATTCCAAGATGACGGTAATGTGAGTAGATGTTACAGCACAGGTCGCCCCCCGTTACAGCACCGGTATTTGGCAGTTACTGCCAAAAGGAAAAGGTGGAGCACAGCCTCAGACCTATCTCGTCAGCTCTCTTCACCCACTGGTACGACAATTTAAAGGCAGATCGTGTACAGACGCTTAGGGCAGATTGGTCTACCTGCTCGTAAACCTGTCAGATGCGTTCCACTTACTGCAACGCACTGTCGCCTGCGGTTAGCCTGGAGTAGAGAGCATGCATTGTGAACACCGCAACATTGGGCTTGTGTGATTTTTCCGACGAGTCCAGGTTTAGCACGCAGTCTGATTCTCGCCGGACTTTCATATGGAAAGCTCCAGGTACCCCTTACCACCAAGACAACATCATTGAACGACACCGTTACGGTTTTGCAGGAGTGCTCGTTTGGTGTGGAATTATTCTGGGTTCCAGAACTGACCCGCATGTTGAAATTAGAACCATGATAAGCCAAATCTATCGGGACGTCATTCTGGAACAACATGTACGTTTGTTTCGGGGCGCCATGGGCGCATAATTTGTGTTTATGGATGACAACGCCCGTCCTCACCGTGCAAACATCGCAAGCGAAAGCCTTCAATCGGAGGATATCACCCGTACGGACTGGCCAGCATTCTCCCCGGACTTGAATACAGTTGAGCACGTGTGGGACATGCTTGCCCAACGAGTTCCAGCCCGTCAACCTCCTCCTACATGTCTACCGGAACTTCGGAGAGCATTACGTTTTGGGTGGTGTAATATCCCCCAAGATCAGATCGATAATTTGATACTCAGCATGCCTAGACGTTGTACGGACTGTATTGCATCGTCTGGGAGACTTACAATGTATTAATAATGATACCAACCATGTAATATTGGTTTTTTGTAAATAGGTTTTTTTTGTAATTTGCTGCAGGGAGAAAACATCGCTAATTTTTTTAATAATATCAAACATATACCATCTTTTGTTCTTCTTTACCTTTTGTGTAATAAATAGGCTTCACAAATAAGTCAAATTTGTTTTGCTTCTAACTCTTTCTTTGCCTGATTTTGCATTATCCTTAATTTATGGACATGAGTGTATTATTTTATTAGACCTTTATCCATGAATCTCTTATCAACAAAACTTACCACTAATGGAACTCTCTGTATAACAAAATAACTATTCCTTTATTATATGACACTTCAATGGTTTTAGAAAAATAAATAAATCGAAATTCCACTGTAATTTAAATGTTAGTGCTTCGGCAACTATGAGTAACTAGAATGGTATGCATATGTTGAAATACATATCCAGCAACCTCGGATCACCAACTGACCCATTTAATAACTTCAACTAAACCACTTGAGTTCCGAAAATAAGGCATAATATATAAATATAAATTATAAATATGAAATGTGCATCTGAAGAATACATAAAAAAATCTGATGTGTACACAACATGACTTCCTTGTATGGAATATTAAATTATACGCATTTTGTATTTATTAATTAAATCTACTTCGCTGATAGCGCATAAATCACAATAGAATAAATGCACTCTTTAAAATTCACTATATTTGTTTACCATAACGACACTCTGGCGCTAGGTTCACTTAACGGCGTTACATCTCATTCATTTTAAAACTCAGAATGCACAAAAATTATGTATATCATCTGAAGAACTATCTAATCTTTGCCACATGTTCTATTCAAATACTATGATAAAACGATGTATAAAAGAAAGTATATAAACAAACAAAAAAGAATTAGTTTTTCAGAGACGATTCAGTATTTCTCATTCAATTAATTCAGTTCTCACTCCGCGACAAGGCAAAAATACATAAAAACTCAAAATATCTATATTAAAAATTACGAAGTAAATCTTAAACACATATTTCCTCGAATAAATTCCAGAATTGATTAAGCGTGATTTAATTCGCAATAATAAAAGAAGACGTTGTTGCGAAGCTTAGGTTGGCAACAAATCCACTATTCTGCTAAGTTTCAAATGTAAACAAATATGGCCTTTATGGCCAAAATAATTAGGCTTAGCCGTACTTAAACAAATTTTAAATTGTTGATAATTCTGCGATTACAACATGCAGGTTAACTAAAGGCATAAAAACCTCAACCTACAGATAAGAATAACATAATTCAATTATTTTTAAAGCAAAAAATGCACATTTTACAAACATACAAGAATAAAGAAACTGAGCTCACTGGAGCCGACTAACAGAGGGGATATATATATTTACTCGATTATCTATATATATATATATGTATTTATATATGGGGCCGCAACTAAAATAGAAGTTGCACATCTATATGTTATAGCAGTCCTATATACAAAATGTCAACGTTCTGAGGCTACTCTTTTTCGAGTTATGCGAGATACATACATACATACGTACGTAGCACAGACGCCACGAAACAATCTTTTCAGAATCCATTTTAAATCAGTTTTATAATTTTTGGGGGGAGAAAGAGTCTTTTATGCTGTTCTTACGTACGAATGTCACTCAAAAACATCGTTAAATTGCATTCGATAGCTGTCAAAATAGATATTTTCTTTGCAATTATGATACCCGACATTTTTTGCGATTACAATACTACCTTTTTACTTCGTACAACGAAGTAATAAACCAAAAATAAATCATAACAAATACATTTTTATTAGGTAGTTCTAGTAATGAACTAACATAATTTCAAAGAGAAATCGATGTTTAAAAACGCCGATCCATAAACTATAATTCCAAAAAGGTTACTTTGCCATTTTGTCCGCATTCGGTTCAACTTATACATGCCAGCAATTATTTTCACATATCAAAGAACAAGAGCAGCAACTACAGAAAATTCAAATGCTTGAATTCGCCTATATTCTAACTATAAGTCAGACTTGATTAAATTCACGTCACAAGTTCAGCATGAGGTGAACCATTGATATCGAAGAGAAAAACAAAGTTTGTTCGGTTACGTTTGTTTTTATAATAATTAAATTATAACTTTTATTTTATGCCTTTTATTTCCTTTTTGCATCTCTAAGTTTAAAGCGGACTGTAATTAGTTTTTCAACACAATTTATCTTAATTTTCATTATGAAAGACTATTTTAAAATGGAACTACAACTGACCCAAAACATCTTAATTCACACGTTATGATTTATTTGACCCGTAGTCAAAAAGTGATGCCGACGTCTGAGATACTTTAACTCTTACTTTCGAATATCTTCATTTCTAGAAACATCTGTTGCTGAGTTTAAAAAAACATATATTTATTGCCATGTGTAAAAACTATCTATAGTCATACTAAAAACGCTTTCTAGGCATATACAGGAAATTGATGTATTTCACGTGATCTTTTATTTGAAATGAAGAAGTTTGAGAAAACATTGTTCTGAACATGTATCCATGAGTGTACAGTAACTTTTCATTAATGTAGATCACAATGAGTTTTCTAAACTCAAGAAGAGCTATCATCAGAAATATTTGAAGTCATCTGAAAGAAACCGAGCATTTAAAATTTTAAACAGTAACTATTTACCCTTCTATTTCTTCAGATTTTGCGTCTGTAATATAAATAAGCTGTTAATTAATACACTACTGTATTTTTTCTGTCTTTTTTATTATACAAGAGTAAAAATAATTAGTTTCAAAAGTATTTACAACTAATTATTGTGCAAAATTTAATTGGCAAAATTATTGTTGCAAATATTATTTGGCAACTAATTATTGTGCAGCAGTATTGCGTGTTCTGTAAGCAGTTAATTTAAGTTATTAAAACAAATATGAAAACAGCCAAAACCTAAAACTAAATTAAGCTAAAGTTCGTACTGAAAGTTCTAATATGATAACAACATCCTTCGCTTGCAATTTTCAGCATAAGGCATTGCTGTGTATATATAGTTAACTGCATATAGTTGCTGCATGTGATTCAGAAAACATAATAAGCCATACTTTTGTAAAATTTTTTAAGAAGTTTGTGAATGTTATATAAAAAATATAACTATGTTATTTATTTTAGCATTTCTTAAACTTCGGTTAAATTATCTGAATATGATAAAGCACTCGAGGGCTCTATGCCTAAAGGATGCTTTTGCGGAGGACGTTCTAAATGATATTGGCTCTTAAACCGCGAAAAAAACCCGGGAGCCAGCCCATTCTCATGGGTTTCCAAAACCGGGTCGTATGACTGGTATTAACAATCTGAAGCACCTGACTACTTGTAGTCGAAACTGAAAATAAACTAAATCAGTGTAAAAACTAACAAAATAATGTACCTCATTTCCAACGAGGGCTTGTAACATAGAGGTGGACGAACTAGAGCCAGGCTTGTTATCTTTCGTCACTTTGTCGTTTTTCGCTTTACTCGCCCTGAAACAAGAAAAAAAAACGCATTTATTGTAGCAATAAGGATCAATTTTATATTTCAGCAATAAAAATTCACTTATTGTTTTATGTGTTGCTATGATTATGTGGTTAGTCTGAAAAATTCTAAAAGAGTATGTCGATTATTAGTGACAAAGCAACAAATTGCATAATAAAAAGAGGTTACAAAACTGCATTCTGTCTTATGAGTATTATATAGTTTTATACATGATACTAAATGACGTCTTTACCATAGTTTTAAATTTTCACACCAGAAGTACAAGACTTCCAAAGTTACGTATTAATGCTTTATACAGTAAAATTCTTGGAGTTGAACTTTTTGTATTACTTTGATCCATTTCATAATTAAACTATTTTAAAACAAGAGTGGCAAATGGAATTATTTAGGTTATAAATTTTCGCAAGATACCGCATCATACAGCGTGTTTCAAACAATTTTAAGTAAAATATCTCTTGAATGGATGGTTGATGAAAATATGTAAAATTAAAATTTTATGCAAGTTTTCTTCCAATCAATAAGTCATTACATATATTCCTAAAAAGAATAAGTTCCTTTATTATGAAAATTTGATCTGAAGAATGCTAGTATATGATACAAAATACTTTCAATATATATTGCCAGGTTCAGTTAATGACTTTAATTCCAAAACAATTTCTCTAACGATATCGAAATTCTAATAGATTGGTTCCGATTATTTTTCTCTTGATGTGTTTTTCTTGATTGATGTTATTAGGATCATGTCGTCGTTAAGTCCGCCTATTTATTTTCCCATTTATTTCAGTTTGGTTAGGTTAGGTTCAATATGGCAAAATTCACGACGGGTATCAAACTGAGGAAGTAAAAACCTCATATTTACGATACACATGGTGAAGAACAAGAAAAACACGTATGCAGCAAGCCTGTACCATTGATTTCGAATACAGATCGAACTAACAACATGCTCAACCACTGGTTGCGCCACGTTTATTTGGTTGTGCCCTCCACTTCCGCTACAAAACTGCTTCACTCCCAAAGAAAAAAAGCAACTTTTTAAGTCCCATTCGAAATATATACAGTTTATGTAGCATATACATTAATGCAATATTTTCTATTTTTATCTTATTGTTTGCTATTTTAATCTACTAATTAATTAGTTATCCGTTATGAGTTTAAACTGATCTGTTTCTCTACCACATAAATTTAGGTTTTTTTATTTATTTAAAAAATAAATATTTTACTAAAAAGCTAAGCCTTTTAATAAAATAATTTAAAAGCAATATGAATAAATCACGTTTTCATGAATAATCACGGAAAAAAAAATTAACATTTTGTGTACCCTACTTTTACTCAAAGCTACACAATGGATCCTAAAGCACTACTTTCACAATATTTCGCTGTATAGGGCAGCCAAATAGATAATCAACCATTTAACAAATGATTTGATGTTCAAAGCTCAACAAAGATACACAACAATAAACACTTAAATATACAGCGTGGCAATAAGATATGACGATCCCATTTCGGGTAACACATTCATGAACAAGTCGTTGAACGACTCAGTGAATATCCGAATCAGTAAGCCTATAAATCTTCCTTTCGTAGAAGAGAGAAGATATTCAATCGACGTCCAATCCTGCTCTACAAATTTTCGGTTACGAGAGATAATGAGATCGGACTGCCTAAGGCAGCTTTTCCAAACCAGGATTCCGAGAAGCAATATTAAGGTTCCGAGATAAATAGGAAAATAACACGTTCGTCAGAAAACAGAGGGCATTTTCCACCCTGTGTTGTACTCGAGTAACTTCGAAGGGGAAAGCTTATGTGACTGTGACAAAAGTCTAGCCGATGATAACTAAAAAGCTGCCTTTGTCTGTTCGGCTATGGTCGGTTAGACAAGTCAGACGTCGTAAACAGTTGTATGAATTTCTTTGCTACTAAATACCAATTATCAATTCAGTTGTAAAAAAGAAAAATTATAAATATATTTTAAATGCAAAGCGATTAACACACACACACACACATATATATATATATATCTTTTAAATGCACACCGATTAACTTAATCTTTATCAATTTTCATTACACTGTACATTGGCACTGCAAGGTTAAACATGCAACACGGATCTAATAAGCATAACCGAACAGCCAGAGACAGCTTTGCAATTGTCACGAGTGTGTGCATTATTGATAGTGCATTTATTTTATTATCTTTTTTTTAGTATTTTATTCAGTTTTGTTTCTAATTTTTTTAATTCCTGTATAGATTTTAACGATTAGAATGTGGTGGAACTTGAAGACGAACAATCCAGATAATTCTGAAAAAACTAGAGATTTAAAATCTCATACAAACTTTCAATAGACTGATGCAGATAGAGGTGCAAAAAAGGTTCATCGTTACAATGAAAGTTATTTATCAAGGGTTTTACATGAACTGGTGGTCCAAAATGTCCTCTTCCTTTGTGTCTTGATTATTTTTAAAAAAAACTTTCGAAACAAAATTGAACAGACATTTGACAACAAATCAAATTAATATAAAAAATAAAACTGTTGATTAATTTAAAACTCTGTTAAAAATCTCAAAATAAACAGAATACAACTTTTGCAAACACATTCACAATTAGTGAAAAGGCTCAGGAAGCAAGTTATTTGGCATCAGAGCTTATTGCATAAAAAAATCACACAGTCGGTAAGAATCTAAAAATACCCGCTTGTAAAATTATAAAGAGTAAAATATTGGGAGAAGATGCAGTAAGGAAAACTGAAAACATTCCACTTTCGAACAATACAGCAAGTCGAGGAATCAATGCTATGTCACATGATGTTGAAGAGGTTCTGTATGATAAACTGAGGAAGAGCAGTTTTTTAATTAAAGTGGACGAGTCAACAGATTTAATGTTATATTCTAGCATTTGTAACACTCGTTAATGAGGGATAAATTCAAGAAAAGTTTCTCTGGCGTAAACTTTACTGAGATAAGCAAAGGAGTATATATATATATATAAGATCTTTTTTAGAAAAATTGTTTTGGCGTTTGTACGGATGGCTCTGTTTCCATGGTTGGCTCCATAAAAAGCTTTGATACAGTTGTGAAGGAATAAAATGCCTATGTTATTTCCACACACTGTTTTAATCATAGAAAACTTTTGAAGTCAAAATCTCTTGGTAACAAACTACAAACAAAAGGTATTTGGCGATGTGATAAAAATGGTATAAACTTCATTATGTGAAAGCTACTAAGCGTCAGAATTTTTAAAAAGGTTTGTGAGAAAAATGGATAAACTGCACACAAATGTGTTTTTATACTCAGAAATTCGGTACTAACCCGGCATTACTCGCGCAGGATATGAGATACCCACCTCCCTGAATTTTTTAACGTTCCTGCCTAACCTTTTTTGGGAAATGAATGAGTCTTCATATAGCTGACTCTAAGGTCATAACTTTGAAGGAGAGGAGACTGGGGCGACAAATTTTGAAAATAGTTCTCCGGATATCGCCTCAACGGGTATATTATACCCTTCGCGAGTATTTGTGTTATAGTTCTGAGTACGCAGACGAACTTTCAAATTGTTCTTCCGATATGGCGGGTTATCGCAGTGATGATGAAAAATGCGGTATTTGAGAAAATTATTGGATATTGTATCTTCGGTTGAATAACTATCGTCGTAATCATAAGAAAAAATAAAAGAGAGATTCCTCAAATGTTTTTGAATTCAAAGAAGAAAGAGATTTCCTCCTCCATGATTGGTTTCCAAAAGACACAATAATTGTCTCACATACAGAAAAAAAAATAAAAATGTTCTAATTTCAACTATGCATAATGATCATGCAATAGACTCATCTACTGGAGAATCGAAAAGCTTGAAATAATAACATTCTACAATTTATCTAAAGGAGCAGTTGATGGTGCACTATGTGGTAGCAATAGGAAAACTGCTACCACATATTCATCGGCTAGGAAATCTAACCGTTGGCTCATGGCAATATTTTTTGCTCTGTTGTTAAGTTGCTGCAATCATTGAGCGAATTGTTTTGTTATGTACTAAGAAACCCCCTACTGAGTATAAAACGAGGCGATCATTTTTGAAATATTTGGGATTTCTATTTTCAGAAGAATACAAGAAGCCAAAATTCAATATTTATGTTCCCTAAAAAGGAGGCGCAGACTTCACATAAGTTTTTGTTATAATTGTTATACTGAAGATGTTTATTATTTATATACCTAACTGTATTAAGAATTATAACAATTGCATGTATTTGACTTTTTTTAAATAAACGACTAAGTCATTTTTTATTTCCAGTAATAATGGCAAAAAAATATTATGAAAAAATATTGTTATACAGGCGTTGGTGTTGCTTAGAACTGGAACATTGTCACGAGGGTTCCAGAATCAGAAGTTTGGAAAATGCTGACCTAAGGGACCATCTGCGCACGCTGCAAAGCATTCAGAATGAGCTAAGCGATGGGTCTCTAATCATTATCTTATTGAAGAATGGATTTTTAGGTGCCCTGACTATTTAGAAAGAGACGGGCTTGCACAACGCCATCAATTCAATGCAGTCTGGTATATGCACCTGAATATGTGCTATGTACCATAGGGCTATGAATGCTAAGTGCTGTTATTGAGAGTACTAAGAGTCTTCTGCATTAATGGCACCCCAAAATACCATTGCAAGCTGACAGGGCTTTATGTCCCTTGATATCGGTAGAAGGTGGCTAAGTGTCGTACACAACCTCATACTTCTGTCATCATTTGTGACGCAGAATCGTTGCTGAAGATTACGTTTTTCCATTTAACACTCTACGCAACTCTGCTACGACACAATTACAAGGTTCAGGATGAAACGAATATGCTGTGAAAATGGAATTGTTAATAAAGGACGGCTAGACGCTAAAGCTGGATAAGCTAGTGAGCGTGAAACTACTCATTTCGATATTAAAAAGCAGTGAAAACATCCTATAAGCTACAAAAATGGCTTTAGAAGTCAACTGTAGGTGAGATAGGGAGTAATGTCGTATAAGCCGATTTGCGCCTTCAGCTATCCATCTCCTTAGTTCGGTCCCGCCAGCATACCTTCTGCGGATCCGTTCTCGAAAAATGCGATCAGTGGTATGGCATCAGTTAGCTTTTCCTCCGCCATACGTCGCAAACGCAACCAGCAACGGAAAGATAAACCAATAGTACGGATATTTAAAACCAAGCTCCTCGTGAACGCATCCATTCGCTGAACACAGTGATACCTTAAAGCCATTACCATGTCTTAATTTTTCACCAGACTGCGAAACAGCTGTAAAGCTCTCTTATTATACCCGTGACGTCACTGAAACTGATGTCATCCATCGATCTTTAACTGCCTATAACTCGCATGCTAATTATCTGACTGGTTTGTAAATAAAATTTCTATACCTTGAGAGGGCGAACTCATACAAAACTTTGCATGGCAATACGTTATAATTTTGCGGGTCAAACAATGTATTACTGATGGTCATTAAACAGTTCAGAAATAGATCCCTGAGTTTTTTCATTGAATTTATCAATTAAATCTTTCTCTCGCCTGGGAACACAATATGTACCAAGCGTTTAATAAGTTTACTGAGAGTTTAAAACACTATTTTTATAACAGTTCCAAAATCTATTACTTTAAATATGGACATGAAAGAGGGACAACTGTCTCTTTTCTTTCTTTCATTTGTTGTTTATGCGCCCGGTCAAAAGTCTTCAATCGAAAATAAGATTCTCTATCTCAGCTGTAAAAGAGCCACCTGTAATTTCTATATAGGAGGCAATTTCTGAGGTTACATTAGGTCTTTTTTATAATCCATCTCTAAAGGGCAAATCGCTTAATTGTCGACCAAATTGGTTATTACAATGTGTTTTAAAATTCAGTGTACGAGTATGATTATGACTACATAACAACACGTGATGTCGTGAGAAAACTTCTTTTAGCACTTAAGTCCCATTATGCAATTTTGTCAACATGATTCAACTTCATGAAGAATGCGCAGACATGCGTGCATTACAACAGTTATTATAATTACTAGAAACACAGAATTTAAATAATTTCCAGCGACACAGGTGGTTAAAAATAATACGCTACTGCTGATGTCGCCAAAGCGATAATTACGTCGAGACGAAAGTAACCACACCCTATTACGAACAATTTTTATAACCTATACCTGTGAATAAGCAAAATTACTGATTCTGTTCACTTACACAAAAACAAACTTAAAATAAAGAAACCTTGGATAGTAAAGTTCATAGCTGCAGCTTCTTTTCAACCAAATTATCGTTAAAAATAGGATAACCAACAAGAACTAATAGAATAAAACCATTAACTATAAAAATCTCATGTAGCTTGCGATTGAAATCTTTAATTTTGTTGCATTTATGAAGTTCAACTATTTAAATATAAAGTTGTAACTCCGAACCCCACGAAGATACTTTACATAGATGGGGCGAAAAATCGTCTAATAGTTTTAGTAGGGACCAATTTAAGTTAATTAGAGAATAGAAGAGTACACTTATACTTATTGTCTATCACTGTATAAGGTCACTGATTTGGGCTAGTGCAGCATATCTAGACAAATTCGTAAAATTAATTCAAACCGAAGAACACTAGTAACTGTCAGAGTTATGATCACAGCTGATCGTCGATGGCTTTAGTCACTGTGATTTATGGGTATTCAGTCATGTAGTGTACGTAGTTCATTGTTACTGCAGTGCCAACATTTAATAAAGTTGTGAATGCCAGTACTTTGAACCTTAACGTAATGTAAAGCTCATATTTATTTGGTAAAGTAACGGAATGCAACTGGTTTCCAAAGCTTTAAGATTCTGCATAAGACATTTTAATGTAAAAAAATGAAGTTTTGAATAATTTTCGATGCATATATAGCTTTCGAATGGCTCTGTTTCGCAGGCAGATACGGAATTATTACACTGGAAAGACGTATTAAAGATCCTACATTATTTTCCGTAATGACAGTATTCAAAGTGTTTGCTGGTTGGAAGTCGCATAGAAAATAAAGGCCTTATTGCCTTACGTTTCGCACAAAGGCATTACTTAGTAGGTCTGGTAGATTTAAGTAGTTACGTCACATAATAAAAATATTATTGCACCTTTATGATCACACACGTGTATGATAAAGTGATTAAACAAATTTCTGAAGACTAAAGCAAGAAATAAAGAAGTAGTATGAAACAAGAAATTCATAATTAGCTCGAAATATGATTTTTGTTTGCCGACAGAATACACACAGGGCAAATAAAAAAACTTTATAGCAGCGTACCACTCAGGAAGGAATAAACGTTTTGCCTGACTCATAACGTATAAAGGACATCGAAGAAGAAGCAAATGTGGCATGAGATAAAATATAAGTATAATGGAAATTTGATGTTAGGAGGGAATGTAAAGAATTCCTTTTTCCTACACGGTATGGAATCTAATAAAGCTAACTGCGCAACTGTTCAGGATAAATAAGGCAAAGTAAAAAGAAACATAAAGAGAATTACTCCATTAAATGTATAACAGAAAGTCATTTATTCATTTGCATTACTGGGTTATGAAATTAATGGAAACGTCGTTCTTAGGAAATATTAAGTTATGCACTTTGCCGCGCTTAATTGAGATAATGCACTCATTGCTGATGTGGTTGTTTTGTTTTATTTCGTTAAAATAATAGCTTTTCATTTGGATCATTAATTAAATTGGATGGTAGCAAAAGTTTCTCACAGAAATTTTGAACTGTTTTCCATATCAGCTATCAGTCAACAGCACCCTACAATACCTCAATAAAACATGCGTCGCAAATATTATTCATATTATTTAACATTAACGTGGAACCTTAACTATAGACGAATACTTATTTAAACTGTACAACAGCACTTTGTGCGCAAGTTTATAAACCAAAACGGATAGAAATTTTTAATTATGTTCCTGAAAAAAAATGTAAACAGTATTAAACACATAAAGATAGACGAAAACTTAATGTAATTTTACCGTTTCTGTCTAATGGAGACAACGTAAGGAGAAAGTGATGAATTTGTTATTGCTTGAATGCGAAGTTTCCTTCTATAAAAACATTAGGTAACTAGATACACAGTCCAGTCACATTAATGTGACCATCTGTCAAAAGCCAGAATAACCACCTTTCGCAGAGCGGACTGCTGCGAGGCGTGCAGGAAGAGAGTCACATAGGTCCCTGAAGGTGTTCTCTGGGATGTTGAGCCATGCCGACTCTAATGCCGTGGCCAGCTGCGCTAGATTACGCGGTTGAGGATCCATGGCGCGAACAACTCGATCGAGATGGTCCCACAGATGCTCGATTGGGTTTAAGTCAGGTGAGTTTGCTGACCAGGGGAGGACGGTAAACTCATCCTGGTGCTCTTCGAACCACGCACGTACACTGGCAGCTGTATGGCACCTCGCATTGTCCTGCTGGAAGATGCCATCATCCTGAGGAAAAACAATGCGCATGTAGGGGTGAACATGGTCCGCAAGGACAGATGCGTACTTGTATTGATCCATTGTGCCTTCCACAATGATCAGTGAACCTAGAGAATGCCAGGAAAACATTCCCCAGACCATAATGCTCCCGCCTCCAGCTTGGACCGTTCCGGCAATGGTTGCAGGGTGGTTCCTTTCAGAGGTTTCACGCCTTATACGCCAACGTCCATCTGTCCGATGGAGCATAAAACGCGATTCATCCGAAAACGCAACCTGTCGCCACTCAGTGGACGTCCAGCTGCTGTACTGGCGTGCAAATTCTAGCCTTCGCCGTCGATGAACAGCAGTCAGCATAGGTGCACGAACCAGGCGTCTGCTTCGGAGGCCCAGACGCAGCAATGTTCGCTGAATAGTACTTTGGGAGACACTTTTGGTAGCCCCTTGGTTCATTTTGGTGGTCAGTTGCTCAACGGTAGCCCGTCTATCTGCCCGAACGCATCTCCGCAACCGTCGTTCGCCTCTGTCATCTATGACCCGTGGTGCACCACATTTGCCACGTCGCTGATTTTGGACAGTCCCATTTTGCCATGCACGGTACACTTTTACCACGGCGGCACGCGAACAGTTCACAAACTCAGCCGTTTCGGAAATGCTTCCACCCTTGGCCCGAAAGCCAATGATCATGCCCTTTTGGAAGTCGGATAAATCGCTTCGTTTCTGCATTACGCCAACGATTGAAATGTTTTCCGAAGCCCTCACACACCCTTTATATACGCTCAACTGCACTGTGCTGCCACCTGCCTTCTGTGATTGGTTATTTAACTCTGACATGGAAAGTACGTGGTGGTCACATTAATGTGACTGGACTGTGTAGATTTAGGCGGCGTCTTCTCTTATTATTTCTTTTGTCTCTAAGCGCCACATTATTTGACACTCACTGGGCTGTACTCAAAACTTGTCCAATGTGATTTGCTGTTGTCCACATTTTAAAATGCTTCTAAAGTGAGACAGACATGTCATTGTCACTGAAAAATCTCGTAGTTTGCTTCTGCTTTATGAAGGTGATATTGTTACGTGAAAGTTTTGCATTTTGCACAAATTTTGCTGATTACGGAACTAGGGTCAATTTTATTCCTTCTTATGAAGACATTTCTTACACAATCGTCTTTTTCTGCTGCTTTTGAATTAAAAAATTTTTATTGAGCTCATTTTTGGGTTGTTTTATTTGATTTTTCGAAGTACGCTAGGGCTATCTTCTTAATGAGAGAGAAGGACTTGCTAAGACAAACCGACTTGTATCCATGTTACTCATGCATATAGCCATAGAAATGTCCATGAAATCAGACCGTCTACCTAGAATTGAACCCAGGTCGAACTACCAGCGTTTACAGTTTGACCGTTAGTGGATGCGAATTCATTTTGATGGCTTTCTTGTAAATTCTTCACATCTTTATTGTTGACTTTCTAGCTCATGGGTTTTCGGCCTACAGACGCTGCTTACCTCTGGAAGACGCCAGCTGCATCCGTCCTCCGTCATCTGGTTCTTGTCATACGCCTAGAGACAGAAATATAGGTATATGCTTCTCCCGAGCTCAAGGGACAGGATCGCAAGGGCTACATTGCCTGCAACAGTCTATACATGCATAATAAATAGCCAGTTTATCTCTCCTGCAGAGTCATGGAAGTCACTAGCATTACCATTGTTAAATCATTAATTCTCATTAAATCATTAAATCTCATTGCTACCATTATCATTAATTCGTCATCTTTTGCTGTTACCTAGCTTGGTCCCCTATTTACATCAGTACAGAAAAGAGTCGTACTATCATCGTTATCTTATCAAGCTCACTTTATTGAAATTATTACTTCCATTGACTCAGCACTTTCGGACTCCTTACCAATATTATTAAAGTTCTCGACCCTCTTCATACAAAGAGACCTTCCTTACCTCACATTATAGGAGGTGACGTGAATGCTCATAATATAATATGGGGATATGTTTCTACCAACCCCAAAGGACAAGATCTCGAGTATTACATTGCCTGTCGCAATCTGTACACTCATAACGCAATACACCCTTCCTTAACTTTCGAAAATATCTATACAAAGGCTGATCAGATCTCAACTTTACTATTAATAATGCGATTTCCATAATTCAAAGCTGGGAGGTAGTAGATACTTCAACAACCATCATCAAGCCATGCAGACTAACTGGCAGCAAAATACGCTTCCTTAAAAGGTTTCTCTCTGAAACTCTCCCCATTGAGGAATCACACCTCAAAGTTATTCAAACCAAACGCAATTTGATACTTTCACGTAGACACTTGTAGGGTTCAACTCTTTAAACCTTAAGTTCTGACTCGGAACCCCAAGAACACTTGACAAGCAAATAATCGCTTAAGTGTGTGAACAGAATACTTAAGATTTGAGAAGGGTTTAAAACCCTTTATTTTTCAATATATTTACAATCAGTTCCGACTTGGAACTTTACATAAAGCCGCCACTCGGGCTTGAACTTAAATACTAATAATTTGGACTAAAATTAGCTTAACTTAAAGCTCTTAAAAGATATAGCTGAAGCTATCAGAATCTAACTAGTTGGCCCCTAAGTTTTAATTAAATCGGCGAAGCCTAGCAAGGGCCTAAGATATGGCAGAGCATAGTAACAGCTAAGAGAGACGTAGCCAGAAGGCAAATGCGCGCTAGTCAGGAATCAGACTCTCTCTCTCGAAGTCGGTTAAGTCACGACTTAAAACAGTACTCTTTCTCATTTGCATTATCTGCGTTTCTGAAATTACATTCTGGCAGGACATTTTAAGCTGAAATTACAATAAGATAAGAAAGATACAAAACTTAAAATAACTGTTAATTAACATAAGATAAACCTTACGCATTTAACATTGACCTTTCATTAACGACTTTTTTACTAAAAGATCCCCATTAAAAGAAATTAGTATTTCGGTGAACGTAAATAAGCATTGGTACTGCAATTTATCCCTCTAAAGTGACCACTTTCATAAAAAAATAATAAAAAAATTAGAAATATGAGTGGTCGCTTTAAAGGTATTTCGCTACATATTTGAATGGATGTTTCAATTATAAATTATAATTCTAAATTATCCGAAATTCAAGTTATCCATATCGTTTTTACATCCTTTCGAACCAAATTTAATTCCAAATGCTGTTAGCTTATTTACATGTTTTCATAATTATTTTGTTCATTTAAAAATATAAAAAAGGCAATTAATACGATAAATATATATGAAAATTATTAAATTTAGTCTAACGTATAGAGTAAGCAAATTGAATTAAAATACCAGCAAATATGCAGTTTGAAAGCTTAGTCATTTGCAACTGTGTGTAATAATTCTGCATCACTACTGACCTAGAATAAATAAGCAACGGTTGCAATTATTTGTAAGCTTCGGGAAAAATCGCTTGTACAACTTTCAAATTGCGTTTTCCCTAATCATACAGGAATTCGGCAAGCTGGTAAAAAAGCGCCATAAGTTACGAACGTCATGCCAAATTCAAAGTTTTTTCAATTAAGAACTCCTGCTTATGGCGAAGATCGTATAATGTACATTGTACTGTAATACTGCTCTCCTTAAAGATTTGATTCTAAAACGTTATCATTTATTTAAAACACTATGCTACGATGAAAAATGACCCAACAAGTTTCCATGGGAACTTATTTTTCCATCAAATTTTAGACAATGAAAATCTAAGTGACAAATGATAAAAGTGTTTGAGTAAGTCGAAAGGTTGTATATAATCACCATAGCAACTAGACCACTACTTTTAACAAAACATAGGTATGATGTTACAGGTTTCTATGCTGATAATTGAATAAAAAATGATAAATTCTTTTTTAAATAAATCTGTTCAAAATAAATATTTTTCTTCCATTTAAGACAGATGCTGAGGAAACATATTGGATTAGCAGTGCTACAACAGAAATTACTATTGCTGTTAAATATGAGTCACTGCACAATGGTCTATTGAAATTGGAAACTTTCGATTAGGTTAACTTTACATGCTAAAACGAATGCTGAAAAGTAGCGCAAAAACTTACGGAATCTAGCACGAAGAAGCTCATAGGCACCTACTCTACAATAAGTCTGGTGCAATCATTCATTTCTTTTGTATTATACTGCTTATGACAGATATTTGGAGATTTTTATTTTAAACTGAGGGCAGTGAAGAATGCGGTTATTTAAAAGTTAAAGCTCTTTCGACAAAATCACGATAGACAGAGTTCGCAAAACTCTAAATTTTTAGCATCTGGGAATTTACCTCGCTGAAAATCATTAAAAATATAAAATAAAATAATAAAATTTAGTGTTTTTAAAATTATACAAATTTAAATGTATTTAAAGCATGCGATTTAAAAAAGAATCAGCTTCTGTGGTTGTTGATTTTCAATTAGTGCACAGTATATTGCAAGCAACTATCAGTTTCTTTCATGAACATAACAAGTGAATCTCAGATTGACATAACAAGGGAATCTCAGACTATTACTTCAGTAAAATTGCTAAGTCTGCAATATACAATATCATTGTCAGTTTTATCCTCATCTACAGAATAGCTTTTATTTAGGAAGCTGTACTTTTAACTTTTTAACTTCACTATTAATTACCATGCTGTGGAAAAATAACAACATTTCCTTAAAATGGAAAGAGAAGGCTCTTACAAAACAATTTATTCTATTTCTTATTAAGTAAGACTTTCTTACGGTATTAATATGTCTTATTAATGTGATATATCAATATCGTCTGAGTTAATGTGACAGAAGAATGTAGCTTGAAATGAGGAAAATATTTGAGATCCAAAATATATATACTTCTAAATTAAATAATTTCCTAAACTTAAACTAATTATCTTTAAAATAAATACAGCAAAATATCTGGTGTCTAATACGCATTTAATAAACCACGGATTAAGAATGAAATAATACCTGTTTAATAAAAAATGCAAATTTTACAATTTTGGGAAACCCTTTTTCTAACTTAACCATGCATAAATTATTTCATACTATGAGTATATGCAAACCTTCGTAATATATCGATTCATCAATGGACCCAGAGCAGGTACACAGAAACAGGGAAAAAGTGGACGGAAAAGTGGAGTTCTTGCTTCTGCACGTGTTTAAGTGGAAATGGTATTTAACTGCTCCCCGGAGAAAGTAAGGAATCATTCTTGCATTTAGTCTTGCGAGTGATGGGAAAGGCTGCTGGTTTAAGCGAATTTGATAGAGGGTAGATTGTAATGACTAGAAGATTGGGAACAATTATCTCCAAAATCGCACAACTGGTAGATTGTTCACGATCTGTCATTGTTAGTATTCATGCAAAGTGGAGAAATGACGATGAAATCAGAAGCAGACGCCAAGGTGTTGGAAGTTCATGCGTCGTCAAAGAAAGAGGATGTCGGAGACAAAAAAATCGACGCCAAACAGTGGCTCAGCTGACGTCCCATATAATCCAGATACAAGTGGCATGTGTTTCAGAGCACACAATACAGCGGACACTGCTCTATGTGGGACTCCGCATCAGACATTCTACTTGTGTGCCTCTTTTGACAAACGTCACTGTGAATTACTCCTACAGTGGGCCCGCGAACATTGGGACTGGACCATGGATAAATGAAAGACAGTTGCCTGGTCGGATATCGCTGTATTTAAGAATCATGTTTTAAATGCCTCACTTATCTACTTCGCTTCCCAGTTGCCCAGTTATCAGTCTACATATTTATTTTTATGAAAAGAAAAAGCTGGCAAATTAAGTATATATTCCTTTGTGATATTCAGAAATATTGTTCTAGTTAAAAACGCAAGAAATGTAGAAAGGCCTATTCTTCTTTCTTTGGTCTGTTGCTAATACAATTATTACATAACGATAAGCGATTTCTACCCTATTTAAGACTCCACCTTACTTAGCTACGTAGAAGCAATTCACCGTTATTTCCACAAACCCGCTGAAATGCTAGAATGTTCACACGAAAGAAGGAAAAGTAAGTAATCATGCTATTGCATAACATGATAAACTATTTGTAATACCCTTTTTTCCGCGTTACTTATTTCTCGAGTCTTTAGAAAAATATCTTCTAAAACAAAGTTAGTTTTACTCAGTCTTTGCTTATATATGTAGGAATATCATGAATTATTTACTGTGTTGCTATGATTTAAGCTGTTAATTAACAAAACGTTTACAGAATTTCTAACTTTTACATTCACAATTCTAAGAGCCATTTTTAATTTGTTTGTGCTGATACCATGATATTGCTTTCGTTAACTTTCAGGAAACCGTTGTGTAAGTTTCGCAGCTGCAAAAATTATACAAGAGAAAAATGATTGTGTTTCTATCTAAATTTACAGCGTGCAAGTGTTGTACGTTTAGATAGTAAAATCATTTTATTTTCCACTTCCATTTAGAGGTATCTCGTTCAGCAAGAAAATTGTAAATCTAGAATATTTTTTTAAGTGTCTCTGTTAGTTTACTGTCTAAAATTGCAATGACAGTCTTTTAGCTATTATCTGAGCAAGGTATTAAAAGAAGAAAGTGTGTATAAAGTATGAATCTGTTTCTATCTGAATGAAATCGATATTATTGTATCGATATTCTGGCTACATTTTGTTATTCCGGATATAGAAATAAATAAGATGATTCGGAATATGGCAGTGTAGAAGACAATTTTTTACAGTAAATATAACATATCATCGTTTTACCTTATTGTCTGCAATAAATCTACTAAAATGGCTGTTTTAAAGTAAATATAAATTCAAATATATTAGGAGGATGTATCAGTAAATATTACAATTATGTGTTTCTTTTTTCTTTTTAGATCACAGAAACGTGGTAGTTCCATGACGAAACAAAACGAGCTACATGATTTATCATAACGAACGACATTTCGCATGTCTGACTAAAATCAGGACAAAAAGATCATTAAAAGAAACATACAATTAAAATACTAATTGCGATAACAAATATAAATTACATAAATCGCGGAAAGGAACTGATTTCCACTACGTTCAGCTTTAAAATAAAAACTAGGGTACGTGGAACATCACTAAAGCATGAAATAGTGTCAAGAAGAGAGGGTCGACAACCTATTTGAATCGCGTGCGAGTTTTTATATAGCTTTAACATGCGTGTGCCCCACGCTGGAAGCTGGTTTTCTCAATTTCCTGAAGAGCTTTAAAAATACTGTAAATACATTAAATATAATGTTTTGGCTGCACTAAAATAACACGTGTACAAACACTATTTTGCATCTCATACACATGCAAAATTGGTTCATTACAGAGATTTATGAAAGCAAGTGAATTATGTCCTAATAATGGAATTTATTTGAGGAATAGTTACAAAATAACATAAAAAACCAGTTAAAGGTTTTATCACGAAAACTTTAGTGACCTTTGCGACGACCATACTTCTAACGCCTTTGAAAGTGAGGAGTATTTCTGAGAATATAAATAGTCACTGGTACCGATAATTATACAAATGTTCTGCAACATGATAATTTCTTAAACCGACTAATTTTGATTAAAATATTTCATTACACTCTAAATAAATCTACGTGTAATATTTCCAGTTCTAATAATAACATCAAATATTTTAGTGGGGATTACAGTAGATTATCACCAATTCGTCACGGTGTAATTTATTACATGCGCTTTCTCTAGATTCTTAAAGGGTTTTCTATAACGTCATCTTATTCCTCAGCTGGGTATGTAAGTTTGCTTATCATATTCTGGCTGTATAGCTGCAGCATACAGAAATCAATGTTCTGGAAGAGCTATTGTTGTTCTTTTTTTATTATTGTTATTTTGAAGCTATTGCAAGCAATCGCATTTTTCTCGAAGCTGAAGTTCAGGATACCTAAATATCTGGCATTATATTTGAAAATTCTTTCATTTTAAGTGATTTATCCTGGATGAAAATAACTGCGAGACAAGACGAAAAATAAAAATATTGAATTTAGAAACGTTATTAAAAGCTATTTAAGATGCTGCTGACGGTATAT
The DNA here is from genome assembly GCA_000611955.2 of Stegodyphus mimosarum. Classification (NCBI taxonomy): domain Eukaryota; kingdom Metazoa; phylum Arthropoda; class Arachnida; order Araneae; family Eresidae; genus Stegodyphus; species Stegodyphus mimosarum. Next base: position 246,738 of record KK112771.1, read on the forward strand.
TCTAAAAATCTAAAAATCTGTAGACGGAATCTAAGGAATATTTTAGTAACCAGTAAATATTTTTAAAGTACTGGACAATGTATTTACGGTCTTTCTCTCCATAACATGCCCAGTGTTTTCCTCCCCATTTAAAATTATTTACAATTTGCAGTATCTCAGAAAATTAAGTACCATTTGTATGTGGAATTGCATTATAAAATGCTTCAGAACTTCTTGCATAAAGCCAAACAACCTATCGTGCAGACACTCTGATAATAACATTTGTAGCCAACTTTGCAGAACATTAAATGAAAATCCTAGAATTAGGATTCTTATGACAGGGTTACAATATTGTTCCTTACATTCGTAATTAATGCATAATTTTATTAAGATAATTTTATTCAGTAATGCCGCACACTGGATATATTTTAGCATCTACTTTAAAATGACTATTTCGAAAGGTCAAATTCGTCTGAAAACAATGAATGGATATCTCAGAGAGGGTTCAATGCATGTACTATAAATCATCTGGTTTAGCAAAAATGCTGTGTTTAATTTTTCCAGTTATGATTCTTCCTATGGAAACTGCTGTTCATTTTGGAGCGTATTTACAAAGCACTTCGAGCAGGTGTTTATTGTTTTCAATTCGCAGGTTTCATATCCTGGCAAAATACAGCGTATTACCACTTGAGTTAAATATATTTTTCAAGCCTCCTGCGTAAACGATTCAGTGGGAAGAAAGGAAAGCTATGTCTTAAAAAGTTTGGTTTTTTCCCTTTATTAAATTATTGTACAATTCATGTGGCGCTAATTTACAATAGAAATTATTTTCACAGCATTTGTTTTTGTCATTTTAACTAGAATCATTTAAAATGTACGTTTTTCTGCTCCATATCTATATAGTTTAATTTTTTAATTTGCAATCACGTCAGAACTGGTTAGCTTAAAACTGTTTCATATATTAAACTCAATACCAAGATCATATTGTTATTCCTTTTAAATCTCATGATATTCTTTTTTTTTTCAATTCTTGGAGCTTTTACCTAAATGTGATAGACCTATTAATTAATTTAATGAACCAATAAAGCGAAAAAGGCGATGAATGATGTACTATAAAGTTTTCCGTTTGCACGTGTTTTATTACTATTTGAAATCAAATAGTCTATAAGTTTTACAGTTTTTCATTTGAAATATGTTGGACGTTTGCATTTTAAAATAAAAAATCTAAATAATATTTTAATCCTGGCAGTAAATATTTGACATTTTTAATTTTTGTGTCAATCATATAAAGAGTAACTCATGTCCGTCTTAGTTCTCTGATAACAACAGAAGAGAAATCAATTTACGATGGTAGAGTATAAAATATGAAACCATTGTTACCAGTATTAAATAAAATGCAGTCCTTTTAATTAATGCAAGACTGTGAATATCAAACTTTAAAACAATGAATAAACTAAGAGATGTGCATCTTATTTTATCTACATTAATTAGTTATCTCCAAACTAACACTCACTATGATGGAAGCTCTTGAATTGTCTTGTCATGGAAGCATGTTCCTAATCTTAAGTAATTAAGAGTGACGGACAGTAAGTCTCAAATAAATTGAGGATGCCAAATAGTTCGCCAGGCAGAAGTCCATGTCGCCACTCATGGCTCGCGTTTACAGCAATGCAAATTCAGGTATAAAGAACGACCTCCCGGCCACTATCTTCATAAAACCAAAGTAAATAATATTAAGTGCATAAATAAGCGTTCTTATTGCTAATTACAGTACTTTTCTGGAAGAGGATGACTTCCTAATCCGATCGAGATTATTAAATACTCATTTGTTCGACCATGTTAAATTTCGTTACGAAAATAAAATATATTATATAATTAATAAATCCAGGGTTAAATTTCCAATTCTTAGAGTAACTGCAAAACTAAGTTTATAGAACTCATGTTTAATGATTTCTGAATCATTTATCTTGTTCTGTCTCATCATAGCGCAGCAACCTATAAACGCTTCATTCGTTGTTTATTATACAGCTGTTAAATGATTCATTGCATTCTTAAACTCGGTATACCAATTTTTCTTATTTCCAGTGCATGAAGCTGGTAGTAATTATAAATCAATGGTCAAATAGCGCCGAGACAGTTTTTTGTTGTTGTTGTTACTGCATTCAGTCTCACTTATTTCGAAACAGATAACTCAGCTAACGTATGCGTACAGATTTTATTTTAAATGTCCTTTGATGGATGACTTTATATTATGATTTTTCCGTAAACTTGGATTAAGATGCGTTCAATTCAAAAAACAAGAATATGAACTTGCCACTTGGAAATGCTATTTAAAGTCCTCAGTGATTACTGGCGGCCTATTACAAAGGAATTTCACATTCTTCATTAGAATAACGGGCAAAATTCATTGAATGAAAATTTTAATAAACAAAGTGCTTCTGAATAAATTAAATAAACTTGTCATGAGGTTTTCTTCGATGTCTGGAAATTGAAGAAATGTGCAATGCTCTCTCCGGGACTCGAACCTCGACCTTTGGAATACGCGCCAAGTGTGCTACCGTTGCACAGCGAAGGCATGCAGAAAGATGGGAGAAAATAACTTGTAAAATGTATAATGAAATTTTACTTTCTTCTACGTTACTTCGTAGGTAGCAATGTAATCGCAAAAAATTTCGGGTACCATATTTCAAAGGAAATAATCCATTTTGACCCCTCTGGAATTCATTCAAATGATACTTTTGCATGACATCTGTGCATACGGCCAGAATAAAGGACTCCTTTTTCCAAAACATATTATAAAATGGATTCAGAAAAGATTTTTTGCATGATAGCTGAACTTAGGTACGTATACATATATATATCACATATTACTCAAAAACGAGCAGCCTTAGAACGTTGAACTTTCGTATAATTATAAAATATTTAAAAGTGGTGCTAAGCCTAACGAGGCCGCCGTTGGTTTACATTTGAATCTCTTAGTATAATAGTGAATTAAGTCAGTTAGTTTGAGAACCAATTTCACTGTTTTCCGAGTGGGTCCAAAGGCAAATCTGTCTTCATGCCCGCTGGCCGTATGCATTGGTGGTTTTTTGCATTGAAACTCTAGTTTTAATTTTTAAAATAAATTTTTTAACAATTTTTAACTGCATTTGGTGTTTTATGTTTTTGTGTATTCTACAATTTTGAATGAAAATGTTTTGAGCTTATATATTTTTGCCTTGCCACGAGGTGAGAACTGATTTAATTGCTTGAGAAATATATCTCTAATGAAATTCGAGGAAATAAAGGAAATGCAGCAAAAATGTGTATAATTTAATAGGTCGTACGCGGAAGTCATGTGGTGTCCACATCAGATTTTGCTGTAATACGTGATTAGAAAATCAGTTAAAAAACTGAGCTGAAACACTTCCGTTTCAGTTAATTTTCTTAACAGATTGGATAACTCTTTAATGACGCAAATTCATTGTGTAAGTCAATAACTGTTCTCTCTGGTAGTTATCTTCTCATAGATGACCAGCACACCAGAATTTTCTTGAGCCCTAGACGGTCGTCTTACTAAGAATTCACATAATTTAAATTTTTACGGATTATAAAAATCAACTTTCGTTTAAGTGAAAATTTTTGCTTTAAAAAATGCAAGTAAAGGGAAAAAGAAATAAAAATAATAATTAATGTCAGTAGCCATACGTCAAGCCTTTTTTACGAATAATAGTAGTTTGGGATTTATCTCCAAAACCTACATATAAAGTCCCGTTCCTGTGATTTGTTTCTTGCCTTTTTACCATAGTTTACTCTCCATTTCTATTAATTTCGAATACTCCATATCTGCAATGCCTTCATAAATAGTGTTATTCTCAAAGTAATATGTTATGCTTTTGAAAACAAGATTCCAAAAACAGTAATGTCTGTCTAAGGTGAGAAAGCGATCAGCTTCTAAAATATCCATTATATTTCGGAAAACATTTTGTATAAAATATGTGGTTTTCGAAAAATGTAGTATCACCTGATATGTACTTCGTAAGTCGGATAAATTGAAAATACTTTCAGAAAATTTAATTTTGCCTTTCTTTAATACATTTACCTAAGCATTGTTTGAAGAAACCTTCCTCTTGCTTCCTTTTAAAATTAAATTACCGTATTTCTAATGCTTCAGTAAATATCCATCGATATCTGAGCCAATAAAAAAAACATAAACATGCACTTTTACATGATTCACTATATGCTGTTCACTAAGACAAATTTTCAGGAATAAAGAAATGCAACAGGTCAATAACGCCAAATTTATGCAAAAACGTTCATTCTATATAGAGGGGGATTTATTCATGACCCACTGCTTCTAACCATCAACGGGTATCTCCATGGCTAGTGAATATCGAAGCAAGGATGTCGAAAGGTATGAAAGGACAGAGCAAAGTAAAATGGCAGAACACATAATTTCATTAGGCTTTCGAATCACTTGAAGAGGAAGACCTTGTTAAGATAATTAGGTTTTCCGAAATACAAGATGGAGAAAAAAACCCTAGATTGTGTGGTGCTAAGCACAAGCCTGTTTGAGCACGTACGCCTTTGTTCTTTACTAGCAACAGAAATAGAAAAAAATGTTGGAATTAATGAACCAATAAAGCGAAAAAGGCGATGAATGATGTTGCGACATGGGGATAATTGGTAGAAGACTTCAGCTCATTAGCGTTTTATTTAACTGATATTCTTTGAGGAATTTTTGGTTGTTACCTTCTATTATTAAGATCGTTTATGTATTAAGATACAAAATTCTGCTAGGATTAAATAACCGACACACAATCAAAAAATTAATTAAGATTGCTGCGCACAAAGGAAGCTGGACTACAGATCAAAATTTATTAGATGTAATGACGTTTTCGTGATTTTCTTCAGTCTATACTATGTGAATATGCGTATTTCTTTAGAAGGCGCCCCGTAAAAGTATCTTTCGAGTCTATTAGGACTTTTTTGTCAAGGAAACAAAAATTCAACTTTGGTTTTGCAGGGATGTGAATTATGTATCTTTGAACTACTAAACGGATGCGCTAACAACGAAGAATATATATATGTGATATATATATATATATATATATATATATAACATATATAGGTCAGTCATTCTCAACCTGTGGGGAGCGACTAGAGGGGGCGCGATAATATCCAAGAGAAAATATTATTTAAAAAAATTCATTAACTGACTGAAAGGAAAGCACACATACACATAGAAAACAAAACCCATTTCGACATATTTAATAATTAACTTATTAAAATAAAACAACTTCTTAATCAAAACTTACTTAAACATACCAAGTTAAAAACAAATTTAAAAATTATTAGTGACTTCCTTGGACCTATCTTCCAGAGCAAAGTTTTTCGAATGAAGGCTTAATATTAGAAATAACCACTCTCTGTTCTGCTTCTATATTTAGCCGAGATCTATATTTTGTCTTCAAAGAAGCCACAACAGAAAATCCAGTTTCACAAAGACAGAATGTTGAAAATGGTAACAGAATGCGAAATGCCGTTGTTTTTAGTGCAGAAAAATAATCCTCTACTCCTGACCAAAATCCAAATACTGATTTACTTCAAAATTGTCTTTTGGTTTCGCCTGTTGACGTGAAGTCCATGAATTTTTCTTCCTCATCAATTGAGAGTTCTTCGGGAGTTTTATGAAATGAATCCCTAACCCACTCATAACTTGCTATAGTTTGCCGTCAGCAAGGAAATACTTTTTAAAATTATTTGCCAGCATGGCAAAATGATTTTCAATGGTTACAAAAACAACTTTTACATGTTCTTCTTCAGCCTTGTAAATTTGTATACGATCATTCACATTTGCAAACATTGTTAGGTTTTTTTGCTTTAAATTTCTGTTCCACAATTCCAATTTTCTACAAAAAGCATTAACTTTATCATTCGTATCCAACATACGTGTATTTACTCCTTGGAGTTGAAGATTCAAGTTATTTAATTTCTCGAATATGTCGAACAAGTAAATAATGTGAGTGCTGTTGCTTTGAGTTCTATTGGTTTGCAGAAAAGAAGTTCTTCTACTATTGACATATTATCACAAAATCGAACATAGGCAATGAAATGAGCATTTTTATTACTATCTGTTGTTTCATCAAGCCGTATTGAAAGCAATTTGTCACGCAATTTCGAGAAAAGCTGACACTGTGCATTTTCAGCTATATCACGAATTCAACGAGCAACAGTATCATTGGAAAGAGGTATGGATTGCAATTATTTTGAAAAATTATCTCCAAACATAGTTTCTACAATCTCAGTTGCTGCTGGTAAAATAAGCTCTTCACCAACAGTGTAAGGTTTTTTATATCTGGCTATTTTATATGAAACATTGTAGGATGTAATTAAAGCTTTTTTATTCACAAAGTTTCTTTAAAAATTATTTTTGCTTTTCATATGGTTTTACTTTTAATTCGAAGAATTCTCTGGGTTTGTTGACGTACTCACCATGAAGCATTTCCAAACGTCGTTTAAGTTTATTAGGTTTCATGCTGTCTGCGGCCAACATTTTTGAGCAAATGATACACAGAGGCCTTTCTTCTTCATTTACTTCAGTACTGGTAAACCCCAAATTTATGTATTCTTGAGAATATTTCCTTGATTTTTTTTTTGGGGAACCACGCTCGTCTGTGTACTTGTTGATGCTTGACTATCGTCTAATGCTCGCTTACGCCCGCTTAAAAAATTATCCATGAGTCTGCATAAATCTGCTACCGGGAATATTTATGGTGAATTGTAATTAACACGAAAATATATATAACATACGATTGATTCGATAGCGATCGACTCGAATGAGAATTGGAACTTGCGTTATCGAACATTTTCCATCTTCTTATGAGAAAACATTTGCTCTGCGCATGCTTGAAACGGCTTCCACAAACCATATTACTTATTTTTTTCTCCTTTCCCTAGTCTCTATCTTTTGGTTTATTTCTTTTATTATTCCAAAAACATATTCTCAGTTTCTAAATTCAGCTCACCCCTTCTAGGTTAACTTTCATTAACGAATTTTTGTACTTTCATATTCTTTTAAGGTTATCTCCGTGTCTAGCTTTTATTTCAAATATAATATTTAAATTTTCCCCCTTCCTTTCGCTCTTGCTTTGGCAGTTAGTTAAAAATAATTTAAAAACAGAAGTCAAAATACTCAATGTATATTATTGTTGTATACATTTGATTGTATGCGGAGGGAGATGAAAATTTTGATTGAAAACTGGGCCGCGAATAATGAAAGGCTGAGAAACGCTGATATAGGCAATACAATAAACCTTCACATATCTCACATGTAGTTCTGTATGTAGTTCAGGATGACTGATTTCAATGTTATAGTTTTCTGATATTTAACAGACAATCCAGTATTATAGAGCAATAAGTTTGCCTAATTTGTTAAAGTAAACGTTTGTAATATTCAATCAATATATATTGACAGCGTAAGCTTAACTTAAAGTTTTAAATATTAACAATCTTCTGAACTTAATTCATTTGAAAATGCCTGCTCTAGAAATACTGAATGAAGCCTCTTTGCTTGTACAAAGCATGCACATTTATGCTATAACACAAAGAATACATTTACACAACTGTAATTTTTCAATAAATATACATTTCCAGACATCGTATCAGTTATAACCCTAAACATTTGCCGCAAAACCAGGTTTCACCAAAGATGAACTTTAAATATAAATTAGAATTTTTGAACACACAGCAGCTGCTATTTTAGGTTTCTATTCCAACGAGTGACATGCATAATTTGTAACATAGTTATTTATACCTAATTTTAGAAGACAATGGTAAACCAGCTCTCCTTTCAAATAAATCTCAGTGGAATTATTCCTGTGCCTCGTACTGAGCAGCGCCATTAGTGCAGTAGAGATCGAATTATTCTCGAATTATAACATTATGCAGTCTTAGTAAACAAATTTTCATTCCTTACTTATTAAGTCTGAACCGAAGGCTCGGTGCTTTGGAAATTTTGGAGAAAATATGGTGACAATATGAAATTAATCAACTAATTTAAATTAAATTAAAGAAAGTCTCTTACATTGCATTAAAGTACCTCTATGAATAGGAAATTCGGCGTATTGCATGGACGATAAATTAAAAATAGTAACCTTTATGAAATGGAAATCTTTTCCGACAACTAAAACGTTAAGCTCCCTGGTAGCATATTTAACAGGGCTTAAACGGGCCGCAAGAAAGGAAAATATTATTTTGTATATATTTCTAACATTAAAAAGTCAGCGTATGTGAGCTGATGATTGCCATATTTGCGATAGTTTCTTGCATATTCATCCGAACTCGCCACTAGGTTTCTCCCAAATTCTGTCCGAACTCGGAGCACGTTTTATGCACTGATACAGAAATTTTAATTCTTTGAGATTTCCGCAAAATATTTTGGCACTACGCAGCACGTATCTTGTTTCATTATGTATATGACAACCTTCCAGCTATTGGGCAATTCAGAAATTTCGTTTTTTTTCTCGTAATGGCGGGCTTTAGCGGTTTTATAGGCGTTGGCCACTACTAAGGCCAGAAGTTTATCTCTCTGTCATCCGATCGATAGTCACGTATGCGTCCCCAGCTTGAACAACACATAGTGATAGCGAAGTTAAGAAACTGCAAGTACTTCAAAACAAGGTGTTACACATTATCACCGATGCAGAGTACTGCGTAAAAAATAAGATTCTCCACTCTGACGTGAATATTGAAAACATTCCGGACCTCATTTTCAGAATAAACGAAACTTTATTCAATAAATCCATCTGCAATAATCCTGCCAATTTTGCAGACATCTTAGCATACGAAATCCTAGCAGAAGATAACAGATACCGCCATTTTGCAGCCCATCTTCTAAAATAGGATCATGGACCAATCAGGATTACCTCCCTCTTCGAACACAGCAGCTACCAGCTAATTTACAGAAGCAAGTTGCTTCACTTTCTTTTTCCTTTCAGATGTACCTCTACGAGAGAAAATCTCTCTACGGAATCATAACAGTCAGGCCCAACTTGGGATACATCAAGGAACTGGCAGGAGCAGCCTAATACATCACCTGCTGAAAACCAGTATAACGCCAAAGTTCCAAAGGCCGGAAGGATGTCTTTATTATGCAGGCATCAAACATGTGAGCCACTGTAGCCTTCTATGAAGGAACGGACAAATTACATCCATGCTTTCTCCGGGATTCTAACTAGGGCTTTCGGTATGGCATATGCGATTTAGTAAATAAAGCTTTTATTGCACCAGAGTTTATGTATTTCAATAGGTACGCAAGCACCAGCTGAGAAGTACGCAAACTAACCGGAAATTCTCTACTCCACCTGGTTTAGAAGTTAGACAAAATAGAAAAGGATTCCATACGAGGTACAAAAGTGTATGGAAAGGTGTAATAACTAATGAAGCGTAATTGCAAAAGTTATGACTGGAAAAATTCGAACTGAATCTTCAGTTCATGATAAATAAGAACTGAATCATAAGTTCGAGTTTGGAGCTTAGAAACTTTGGAATATCAATCTGTACGAAAAGGATTATCCACGAAGGAAATTCGGTGGCAACCAAATAAAGAAATCACAGGTTTTTACTGATCTTTCCACATGGTACACAAGATCTGTGAAAGAAATCAGTTATGTATTCAGATTTAAAGATTTCACAGAAAATGCCTAATGAATATTAAAAAAAATAGTTGATTTATCGCTTCATCCTAAATGTAAGAAACCAACAGAAGTGTCAAGTCACGTGCATCGGAAATATATACAACGTCCCTTAGAACTCTGATATATCGTCTAATAAAAATTAGCATATTAAAGACAAAATTATTTCATTGTTATCGCATCAAGATACGAAAGATTTCATTAAATGTTTTCATGCTGCATAACGGAACAAAATTACTGCCACTGTTGATTTTTAAAAGATTATTTTACCATTCAAGGAAAGATCGTTGTATAGACAGGTTGTATACATGTTAATAAAAAAGCTTCGATTCGCGAAAACGAATGAAAGTATGATAATATAAAGTTGGTCTAGACGGCCTATCGGGCTGTTAAAAAGTCGCAGTGTTAGTTTGGGATTAGTTTCAGCTGCAAGGAACAAAACATAGTAAACATAAACTGAATGAACATAAAATTCAGTTAATAGTACTTTCAGGAGGCGTAACTAATCAGCTTTGGCAAGCAACATTATTAATAAGCCGTTTAGAGAATTCATGAAACAGAAATGAAATAGCTGAATGCAATCTCCAGACTATTAAAGTAACACTACGAGGAAGTAGAAAAAGACCTCACATTTCACAAGTTTATAAATGGGGTAACGTGTTACAGCATTTTGTGGAAATTAAGGTAACTTTTTAATCACAAAAAATGGTATCAATCAATATTCCCTTTGATGATACAGAAGATGGTTTGTTGTTCAAAGATTCAGCTTTTTAATGTAAAATACATTTAAACTAATCCTTTTAAAGATGTGTTCTTGGCTTTCAGTGATGAAGATTTTTTCTTCCTACGTTTTCAAATTTATGTATTTACTTTTTCGTTTGTTTGTTAATTAGACGAGTTTAATTTTTATTTATAAAAACACTTTTTCTTAAAATTTAATACGAAGAACATAGGTGCGTTTATTACTCCGCCAAATATGGTAACTACAATTGAAAGGCTAATTATATGTCATTTAATTTGATAGGAAGTCTTTAATTTAGCAACTTAATTAAATATACCAGCAGGGACATAATTCGTTGTCATGACAACGATTTTAGTTTGCACTAGGAGCTTAGAATGTAGGAGCTTCCTGAATCATTTTTCCCTTGCGGTAGAGAATTTATACAACTCAATGAATAAGAGAGATTATTAAGAAGTAAGGCTCAGAATTTATTCCTTAATAACAAATACAGTGGAGGAAATTAGTATTTAACTTTAAGGTTAAAACACAGACTTTGTGGTCATGTCAACAGAGGTTTTCCTTTTGATATGATTAAGATTACAGATAAGGTTTTTTAGAATTATTAAGAAAGTCTTTTTGAACAAGGAATTTAAGGAATTTAATTTTGAGCAAGGCTTACTGATTTATAATTCTGAGACGATGAAAAGATTAGATTAAAAAATGCTTCGACTAAAGGATAATTTAAATAGTAATTCCAATTATCCGTATTTTATTCTTTGAAATTAGACTCACGTACTACTGGGAAATAGTCTTAAAGAATAACTTTCTCGCGCATTTGGAAGAATACAAATTATAATATTAGTACAAGTAAAATTACTTCATGAATTGTCCTATCTCGGTATTTATTCTAGTACCCACGTATTTTTATCAAGCTATTTTACGTAGCTAATTTTATTGTTAGCCGAGATCTTCTGCACATTATCAAATATACGTTACATGTTTCGATATTTCGAATCCATTAGAATTCGGAAGAAACGTTAAATCATTTGCATTTATTATAATTCAAATTTATGATACAATTAGCTATTAATTAATCATCAGTTGCACAATAATTATTAATATTTTATTTGAGGATTGAAAATATTGCAATGCACTTTTATATTTCGTGAATCCGGAGAAAGTTTCAGGCAAGAACGTGCAATGAAGAATTGTAGGGAGGCCTTTTTATGAGAAATTTGTTTAAGAAATCAAAGATTCCACGTATAAAAACGCAATGAATGATATTAGAGAATAATGTTCATTAATTACACTAATGCTGCAAATTTTTATAAAATTCAATAATTTTACATATTAAACATTTTATTTATTTTAATTATAACAGCTATTATCAAAACAAAAATGATGAGTTTATATTATAACGGAAGTTTACTGCTTTAAGTCATTCAGTTTATTAAACAATTACAGTCAAAATTTGAAAATTAAACGACATTTGTCACATAGATTGACTAAAACTGGATATAACTTACTTTATCGCGGTTTTATTGGATAACGTTTTCTAATGCAACACAATGTTTTGTTAAATATAATATAGAAATATCTTTAAATTAATACAAATAAGCAGTAATTAAAAAAATTCATTTATGTTCAAAAGTAAATACAGATACTTAAAATTCATTAACGTCTTATATCACTGCGTACAGCAGAAATCAATTATAAAGCTATTTAATATTTGATCCTCAGAAAAATCTTGCTGCTTCTTAGATAGCATTTTGAAAATAACTTTGACAACCCGATATTAGTCTGTGAGTTTGTTGTTGTTACCGGCCTGGCCTCTCATTGACGAAAACGGCAGCTGCATAAAGGATGATCAGACGGCATCCTTTGTGTAGTATATTTTCAGGCGGCAGCTGCATAAAGAATGACCTTCTCTATAACAGTTGTGTAGAGAATGTTCGAAATGTGTAGGATTGTCCCCATACCGCTTCTTGTAATTGGTGAGCTTTCCGTACTGTGGCATCAGTTTTAGATTCTTAAATAGTGTAGGTGAGGGAACCATTCTAGCCTTTTATTCTAATTAAGGAATTTCAATTCTAGGATGATCTTAATGTTCCTCCCGTTAAGCTTGATGCATGGTTTTCATATGCGGTTACTACCCGGGTCAGAGATCATCGTTGATTTCTCTATAGAAATCTGCACGTCGATATTCTGACATAGTGTTGTAAATTGAATTTAGATAATGTAGCTCCAATGTTCGATCTTGTCCCGAGTGCGTCCTTTGATAAAGAATGCTGCGTCGTCCGCATATGTGATAAGGTGTACCTAGTCTGGCCAGCTGATTAAACTTAAAATTGTGTTCCAAAGTATAGAGCCGCACATTAGCCCTGAGGACAGAATCGTTGTTGCATTCTAGTGTAGCTATTGTGTCCTGTTGAATTCGATGATTCGATATAGCTCTTCCTAAGCTTGTAGAGTGGAGGGTCTTTGTCGAAAACCATACTGTAATGAGTTGATGAAGTTGATGAGCTGAAGACTGTGAGTAAGACACTATACTAAGAATGTTTTGTAAACGTTACCGAGGGTTGTAAATAGGGAACGCGGGTCCTACGCATCCTTGCGCTTTTTAATGAAGAAAACAACTGGCCAGTTTTAAAACGCGTTGGTGCTTAAACAACAGGTTAAAATATTGCAGGAAGAATGAAGGGCTATATGCCATTTCGAGAGCTACATGCTATATTGTGAATATTACAATCAGGTTATCAGAACATATGCCTTTACTGAGCTAGCTTGAGGGAAACTTGACTAATCTCTTTGTTTGCGAAGGTGGTGTCATCTGGTGTCAAGGGAGTACAGATGTTCCTCTCTGAAAGCTTTCTACATGGAAGTGTCATTATCTGAGTCATCTGTTAAAAATACTGTGTTCAGATTAATTGTTGCCATGTTGGAAGGTTAGCTGGTACAGTGCGCTGTTTGATCTTCCTGTAAGAAGAGTTCATTGGACATGAAAACTTTATTAGTTGACAGCTTATGTAGGATCCCAAAAGGATTGGCATTTGTAGTACAGATGTTTTCCAGCTAGTTGTCTTGGCAGCAAGATTGTTGCCCTTGTAATTAAAACTTTCTTCTCTATAAAGAGACAGAAGGTGGATTTTTCCAGAATCTTGAATTGCATAGGCAATTCTTCTCTTCAGTACTCGGCATAAATCTCTTGACCATAATTCTTGACCCTTGAAGTATTTTTAACCTTCTGCTTGGGATTGTAATGTAGCAGCAGCGTTTTAAATCCTTTTATGAGTGTCTAAGGTTTATAATGCATTTTCTAACAGTTATTTTAAGTTTTGTACCTTTCCTATTTTATTCTAATTTCAGCTTACAATTTCCTGCCAGAATGTGAATTCAGAAACGCAAAGAATGCAAATGAGAATGGATACTATTTAAGTCATGCCTTACCGACTTCAAGAGAGAGAGTCTGATTTCCTGACTAGCGCGCGTTTGCCTTCTGACCACATCTCCCTTAGCTGTTACTACGCTCGGCCATATCTAGGCCCTTGCTAGGCTTCGACGATTCAATTAATACTTTGGGGCCAACTAGTTAGATTTTGATAGCTTCGGCTATATTATTTAAGATCTTTAGTTAAGCTAGTTTTATTTCAATTTATTAGTATTTAAGTTCAAGCCCGAGTGGCGGCTTTATGTAAAGTTCCAAGTCGGAACTGATTGTAAATATATTGAAAAATAAAGGGTTTTAAACCCTTCTCAAATCTTAAGTATTCTGTTCACACACTTAAGCGATTATTTGCTTGTCAAGTGTTCTTGGGGTTCCGAGTCAGAACTTAAGGTTTAAAGAGTTGAACCCTACAAGTGTCTACGTGAAAGTATCAAATTGCGTTTGGTTTGAATAACTTTGAGGTGTGATTCCTCAATGGGGAGAGTTTCAGAGAGAAACCTTTTAAGGAAGCGTATTTTGCTGCCAGTTAGTCTGCATGGCTTGATGATGGTTGTTGAAGTATCTACTACCTCCCAGCTTTGAATTATGGAAATCGCATTATTAATAGTAAAGTTGAGATCTGATCAGCCTTTGTATAGATATTTTCGAAAGTTAAGGAAGGGTGTATTGCGTTATGAGTGTACAGATTGCGACAGGCAATGTAATACTCGAGATCTTGTCCTTTGGGGTTGGTAGAAACATATCCCCATATTATATTATGAGCATTCACGTCACCTCCTATAATGTGAGGTAAGGAAGGTCTCTTTGTATGAAGAGGGTCGAGAACTTTAATAATATTGGTAAGGAGTCCGAAAGTGCTGAGTCAATGGAAGTAATAATTTCAATAAAGTGAGCTTGATAAGATAACGATGATAGTACGACTCTTTTCTGTACTGATGTAAATAGGGGACCAAGCTAGGTAACAGCAAAAGATGACGAATTAATGATAATGGTAGCAATGAGATTTAATGATTTAATGAGAATTAATGATTTAACAATGGTAATGCTAGTGACTTCCATGACTCTGCAGGAGAGATAAACTGGCTATTTATTATGCATGTATAGACTGTTGCAGGCAATGTAGCCCTTGCGATCCTGTCCCTTGAGCTCGGGAGAAGCATATACCTATATTTCTGTCTCTAGGCGTATGACAAGAACCAGATGACGGAGGACGGATGCAGCTGGCGTCTTCCAGAGGTAAGCAGCGTCTGTAGGCCGAAAACCCATGAGCTAGAAAGTCAACAATAAAGATGTGAAGAATTTACAAGAAAGCCATCAAAATGAATTCGCATCCACTAACGGTCAAACTGTAAACGCTGGTAGTTCGACCTGGGTTCAATTCTAGGTAGACGGTCTGATTTCATGGACATTTCTATGGCTATATGCATGAGTAACATGGATACAAGTCGGTTTGTCTTAGCAAGTCCTTCTCTCTCATTAAGAAGATAGCCCTAGCGTACTTCGAAAAATCAAATAAAACAACCCAAAAATGAGCTCAATAAAAATTTTTTAATTCAAAAGCAGCAGAAAAAGACGATTGTGTAAGAAATGTCTTCATAAGAAGGAATAAAATTGACCCTAGTTCCGTAATCAGCAAAATTTGTGCAAAATGCAAAACTTTCACGTAACAATATCACCTTCATAAAGCAGAAGCAAACTACGAGATTTTTCAGTGACAATGACATGTCTGTCTCACTTTAGAAGCATTTTAAAATGTGGACAACAGCAAATCACATTGGACAAGTTTTGAGTACAGCCCAGTGAGTGTCAAATAATGTGGCGCTTAGAGACAAAAGAAATAATAAGAGAAGACGCCGCCTAAATCTACACAGTCCAGTCACATTAATGTGACCACCACGTACTTTCCATGTCAGAGTTAAATAACCAATCACAGAAGGCAGGTGGCAGCACAGTGCAGTTGAGCGTATATAAAGGGTGTGTGAGGGCTTCGGAAAACATTTCAATCGTTGGCGTAATGCAGAAACGAAGCGATTTATCCGACTTCCAAAAGGGCATGATCATTGGCTTTCGGGCCAAGGGTGGAAGCATTTCCGAAACGGCTGAGTTTGTGAACTGTTCGCGTGCCGCCGTGGTAAAAGTGTACCGTGCATGGCAAAATGGGACTGTCCAAAATCAGCGACGTGGCAAATGTGGTGCACCACGGGCCATAGATGACAGAGGCGAACGACGGTTGCGGAGATGCGTTCGGGCAGATAGACGGGCTACCGTTGAGCAACTGACCACCAAAATGAACCAAGGGGCTACCAAAAGTGTCTCCCAAAGTACTATTCAGCGAACATTGCTGCGTCTGGGCCTCCGAAGCAGACGCCTGGTTCGTGCACCTATGCTGACTGCTGTTCATCGACGGCGAAGGCTAGAATTTGCACGCCAGTACAGCAGCTGGACGTCCACTGAGTGGCGACAGGTTGCGTTTTCGGATGAATCGCGTTTTATGCTCCATCGGACAGATGGACGTTGGCGTATAAGGCGTGAAACCTCTGAAAGGAACCACCCTGCAACCATTGCCGGAACGGTCCAAGCTGGAGGCGGGAGCATTATGGTCTGGGGAATGTTTTCCTGGCATTCTCTAGGTTCACTGATCATTGTGGAAGGCACAATGGATCAATACAAGTACGCATCTGTCCTTGCGGACCATGTTCACCCCTACATGCGCATTGTTTTTCCTCAGGATGATGGCATCTTCCAGCAGGACAATGCGAGGTGCCATACAGCTGCCAGTGTACGTGCGTGGTTCGAAGAGCACCAGGATGAGTTTACCGTCCTCCCCTGGCCAGCAAACTCACCTGACTTAAACCCAATCGAGCATCTGTGGGACCATCTCGATCGAGTTGTTCGCGCCATGGATCCTCAACCGCGTAATCTAGCGCAGCTGGCCACGGCATTAGAGTCGGCATGGCTCAACATCCCAGAGAACACCTTCAGGGACCTATGTGACTCTCTTCCTGCACGCCTCGCAGCAGTCCGCTCTGCGAAAGGTGGTTATTCTGGCTTTTGACAGATGGTCACATTAATGTGACTGGACTGTGTATCTAGTTACCTAATGTTTTTATAGAAGGAAACTTCGCATTCAAGCAATAACAAATTCATCACTTTCTCCTTACGTTGTCTCCATTAGACAGAAACGGTAAAATTACATTAAGTTTTCGTCTATCTTTATGTGTTTAATACTGTTTACATTTTTTTTCAGGAACATAATTAAAAATTTCTATCCGTTTTGGTTTATAAACTTGCGCACAAAGTGCTGTTGTACAGTTTAAATAAGTATTCGTCTATAGTTAAGGTTCCACGTTAATGTTAAATAATATGAATAATATTTGCGACGCATGTTTTATTGAGGTATTGTAGGGTGCTGTTGACTGATAGCTGATATGGAAAACAGTTCAAAATTTCTGTGAGAAACTTTTGCTACCATCCAATTTAATTAATGATCCAAATGAAAAGCTATTATTTTAACGAAATAAAACAAAACAACCACATCAGCAATGAGTGCATTATCTCAATTAAGCGCGGCAAAGTGCATAACTTAATATTTCCTAAGAACGACGTTTCCATTAATTTCATAACCCAGTAATGCAAATGAATAAATGACTTTCTGTTATACATTTAATGGAGTAATTCTCTTTATGTTTCTTTTTACTTTGCCTTATTTATCCTGAACAGTTGCGCAGTTAGCTTTATTAGATTCCATACCGTGTAGGAAAAAGGAATTCTTTACATTCCCTCCTAACATCAAATTTCCATTATACTTATATTTTATCTCATGCCACATTTGCTTCTTCTTCGATGTCCTTTATACGTTATGAGTCAGGCAAAACGTTTATTCCTTCCTGAGTGGTACGCTGCTATAAAGTTTTTTTATTTGCCCTGTGTGTATTCTGTCGGCAAACAAAAATCATATTTCGAGCTAATTATGAATTTCTTGTTTCATACTACTTCTTTATTTCTTGCTTTAGTCTTCAGAAATTTGTTTAATCACTTTATCATACACGTGTGTGATCATAAAGGTGCAATAATATTTTTATTATGTGACGTAACTACTTAAATCTACCAGACCTACTAAGTAATGCCTTTGTGCGAAACGTAAGGCAATAAGGCCTTTATTTTCTATGCGACTTCCAACCAGCAAACACTTTGAATACTGTCATTACGGAAAATAATGTAGGATCTTTAATACGTCTTTCCAGTGTAATAATTCCGTATCTGCCTGCGAAACAGAGCCATTCGAAAGCTATATATGCATCGAAAATTATTCAAAACTTCATTTTTTTACATTAAAATGTCTTATGCAGAATCTTAAAGCTTTGGAAACCAGTTGCATTCCGTTACTTTACCAAATAAATATGAGCTTTACATTACGTTAAGGTTCAAAGTACTGGCATTCACAACTTTATTAAATGTTGGCACTGCAGTAACAATGAACTACGTACACTACATGACTGAATACCCATAAATCACAGTGACTAAAGCCATCGACGATCAGCTGTGATCATAACTCTGACAGTTACTAGTGTTCTTCGGTTTGAATTAATTTTACGAATTTGTCTAGATATGCTGCACTAGCCCAAATCAGTGACCTTATACAGTGATAGACAATAAGTATAAGTGTACTCTTCTATTCTCTAATTAACTTAAATTGGTCCCTACTAAAACTATTAGACGATTTTTCGCCCCATCTATGTAAAAAATTGTATACACAAAAGAATGTTTCAACAAATGTCTTACTTAACAATGCACGTCTGGTCTTACATATAAATCTCCGCCTCTTGCGGGATTTCGATGTAATATAAACCTATAATTTAAATAGTAGTCGACTCTGGACATTTACTTATGTACAGGCTAACAAGCATTATTTCAATTATAACTAATTGACGAGAGTAAGTCTATAAGCGAAAATCAAACGCTGATAAAATTGGTTATAAGAGTTGGGTGAAGGAATAATACATCGGGCAGCGGCGCTACCACATCTCTTTATTTTAATTTTTAAGAATGTTTGTAAAACCGAACTCATTTACAACCTGGTAAGTGATAACGAAAAGCAGACTTACAGTAAAAGGGTAAGATATTGGGTTAATTAAACTAAATACCTTAGAAGTCTGTTATGTATCATCTCATCAACAATCAATAATGTTTCACTTTCTATTAAAATTTTAAAGTCTATGTTGCACTGTCTCACACTAACGATCCAATGATAACTGACATGGGGTGGTGATCTTCAACATTTAGGTCACTAGATAATGAATATCAAACAGCATATCACCGAGCCCCATTACCACTCTCGGGCACCACTGAACTCTAATTATTTTACCGCTACACATATCTGACCCACTGATGAATCCCAAAACATCAATTTCTAGATTACAAGTAACCCTCATGGGCTATGCTAACGATGGCTACCAACAGGCTTGATGATTTTCGATGCACTTTGATTTAGTTCCAACTTAAATATCCTTCTAAATACATAGGTATCATGATGCAATTTGTAAACTGATTTGAAATAAGATTGAAAGGGTAAGTCACTAGTTACCAACACGTTTGAGATACACCAATGTACTTCGATATGATTTAAAGTTAAAGATTTTGTCTAAACATACTACTTCGCCTTACATTGGTTGTTACAGAACGGTCCTAAATAACCCACAATCAATTTGGTTGGCATTTTGACGAGCATTGACGGACACTAGTGACCAATAATCCTAATAAATCTTGACGTGTTTCGAAATCTTCGAATTAATCGATTAAATTAATCTAATCGAATTAATATTTATCTAAGTTTATTGCACTGCCCCATAGTAGCGATTTATGGGATGACTCTGTCCGTGTCCTCAACCTGTAGTTCACTGATGAGCAATAGCTTTTAAAAGCACCGTAATACTACTAGTTAATTTCAAAATATCTCTAAAATTATTGCACTGGCTGACATACCGATGACATTAAGAAGTATCGGCGACCAACAACACTGAAGAACATCATTGCATTTTCCATTAATTTTAATTTTAAAATTTATCTAAATTTACTGTTTTGTCCTACATTATTATCCTACAGACTTATTTAAAGTGAGCTACAACCTATGAGTCGCTGACAACCAAAACTTTTGAAACCTGCCGCCATCATTCAATTAAACTTGTTTTATCCCATTGCCCTATTTAAAGGACAGCTAAAAATAGCACGTGGAGATCAGTAGGAATACGTTTTAGGACAGTAGGACGTTTTCAGTAGGAATATGTAGGTAGGGGTGCATACAAAACCTTTACCAAATGCTGACATGTGGAACGCGATTTCGCGTATATGCATTATCTTAAAATTTCTATTAAATTTATCAATGAAAATTTTAGTTATATGTGGTACGCTAGAGAGCTTTATCCAGAGAGCTTTATCCGCGTTACGATATTACTCTTTAATGAGTGCTCTGAAAATTCATCCATTATAGAAGTCAAACATTGCTTAGGACAGCAAAAACTAAGCTTTAAAGTTCTCCTAATTCTCGATAAAATTCCAGCATATGATGGAGAAGCCCTCTCAACATCACATTATAAGAAAACCACGATGCGCTCATAGCATTTTGAAACCAGTTCAACGTATAATACTGCATAGAAATGATTCAACTAGCATAGCAACTAGTGATTTCATCAACAGTGAATGCTTGCTGTCATCAGTTGTGACCAGAAATTCTCAACAAATTTAAAGGATTCAATCGACTGAAAATGAAGCCAAAGAAATCGTACAAACTGCAGAAGCAACAGGCGAAGGATTTTCAAATATGGAAGAAGGAGAACTCAAAGATTTAGTCGAGAATAACGATCGTGAAATGACAAATAAAGAATTGGCTGGTCTTATAACACCAGCAGACGATGAAACCAGCGATAGTGAAGATGCAGTGTTTACTATGCAAGAAGTTAAACGAATTGTTTAAAAAGGTACAGTAACTATCTGATTTTGTAATAAAAATTGACCGAAATGAATAAAGAGGAGAATACGTTACGAGAAGTATTTAAAAGCTTCGCACTCCTTACCGCGAAACGTTTGATGTGTCGCGTAAAACATCCCAAACGAAAATCGATTAAGCAAGATCAGAAATCCTTTCAATTAACATTTTTTCATCTTCTTTTTTAATTACAATGATGTTAAGGTTTCTATAAATTATACATAATTTCTTACTCTGTACTGTACCTAACCCGTTTTTTTCATAGAAAATAAACTTTGGGGAAAGCAATTTTTCGTATGCGCAGTTATGTTAATGATGTAACTCTCGCGTTTGGAAGTGTACTCTATAAGCTTCCGATCCCTCAAATAATTTTCTTGTCCGAAAGAGAAAGTATGGTTAAAGAACGTCACTTTCTGAAATGAAGACCTGTAACAACAATCTAATTGTCGTTCAAGAGACCAGATGGCCATCCATATATCAAAGTGCCAGTTAATTCTACTATTTCTCTTTCAGCTATTAGTTCTGTATATGACATTAGAAACAGGAAAGATGAAAAAGTGAACAACGTTGGGAAAAGAAAAAAAACGAAAAACTCCAGATGCCATACCCTTTCATTACGATAAAATGATCTTAAGAAATACTTGGTTATTTCTATCGATCAAAAATATTTCTTTTATGACAAAAGTAATTTCCCAGAAAAGTAGAATAATATGTCGATACAGTCTAAAGTGTTATATTACAAATCAAAGCTCTTGAAAGATTAAGGTCACAAGAGGTCAAGTACTGAATAAATTGCTAACAACCAAGCTTAACTCCCGTTATTTGATCAAACGTACGTAAGAAATTCGTACGCACATGAGAAATTTATAACATAAGAGATCTTTGCTACTAAAGCTCTAAACTTTTTTTTTCCGTTCAACATGTTCGATTATAAAGAGTTTTAAAGTCGACTGGTATAACTGTGGCATGGATGATTCATAATTTATGTTCAGATTTTATTCGCCTCGAATAATATTAAAAAAATAAAATAAACCTTTAAAAATTACTTCTACCTCTTCCAAAATATATTAAACAATGTCTACTTGTCACGATTTCTTTGGTTACTGAAACGATTTTAAAATACACAGTAACCTGTTATGACGATGTCAGTAATCAAACGGTATATAACAAAAACTGAAACTTACTGCATTCTAATTGTAGAATAAAAACATGCTTAAACAAATATATCAAAATCTTGTTTCCAGCTGCACAAGCTATTAACATATAACATTACACATTCATACTTTTTTTTAAAGGAGATGTGAGAAATGATCTATGCCCTCCCGGAACTCGAACCGTGGACCTCTCAAATATGCGTCGAGTATGCTTCCAATTACACCACGAAGGCATGGTAGAAGGCGGGAGAAATACCTTGTATATCTCCTTTTAAAGGGCGACAGGAGATTAGGGGACTCATTCGCCAAATCCTGGTAATAGAGAATCATCATCCACCATCTTTGTTTTTAGTTCGGGTGCCACTGTAGAGAGATTAGGCATTTATGATGCTGAGAGACGTGAAAAATGAGCAATGCCCTCGCCGGGACTCGAACCTCGGGCCTCTCGAATACGCGCCGAGGGTGCCAGTCGTTACACCACGAAGGCATGCTAAGAAGGTGAAAGAAATACCTTATATACATCCACTTTTAAAGGGCGCCTGGGGATTATGGGACTAATCGCCAAATCCTGGTCTTGGAGAATCAGCATCCACCGCATTTTAGTTCGGGTGCTATTATAGAGTTATAAAGTTTTTTTTATATTTATTTTTTTTTTGTAGCAGAAGACACAAATGTGCAATGGCTTTGCCGGGACTCAAACCTGGACCTCTCAAATACGTGCCTAGTCTGCTGACCATTACACCAGGAAGGTATGCTAAGAAGGCGGGAAAAATACCTTATGACGTCTTATATAAAAGAATGTATGTCAAAATATCAAATTTAGTATCTCTAAAGAGGAAAAGAATATAATAATCCATTCTTTAATCTTGTTTTCATTTTAGATTATTATACTTCACTTAACTCCAAGACCTGGAATAAAGAAAATTCTAACTCAACGCTATCGTTTAGCAAGAACTGCAGCCTACGCGTTTCCCGTTTCTCTGATTAATGTGCGCCGATGTTTATTGGATGATTAGTTTATATGATTTACTTTACATCAGATTATATGATTTACTTTGGGATTTTTGAAACTCATGCACATTTCCTTACATAATGTCAATAGAAACAATTGGTGACTCAATGTGAAGGTGTTCAGTTCGTGTATTCTGCGTGTAAATAAACGTGCAATGCATAGTTTCTATTTTTTACCAGAGTCCAATTTTAACATTAAAATCAGTCCTCATTGTTCAATTTTGTATCATATATAAGTGGATTTAGCTATTTAATTTTGTGAATAACGTTACATACATCATAAGAATTGCATAAAAACTTCATTTAGCATTAAATTTTCATGCAGGATATGTTTATTCCATTGCATTAATTAATTTACATTTTTTGTCGGCAATATAATATATCTGGATTTATTATAGCTTGAACAATGGACACTAATCTTATATCAGAAAAGGTGAAAAAAAAAGTGTGGATTGTGGAAGTGCTATACTTGTAGAATATCATTTAATTTTATAACTAGTTATTTTAAGTACCTATCCTATCGCAACTCATTTTATTTCCCTGTCAGAATGCAGATTTCCAGCACAGCAGTATTCAAATTAAGTAGAATAAAGAAGTATTTAAAGGGAGTTTTGGAGGGTGAAATCAGAGGGTGTTCTGCCCGCTTGAAGGCCACGTTGCTTGCCATTAAGCTTGTTTATGCCTGCTTCGAGACAGAGCCAGCTTGCGCGATAGTTAAATTGTTAAGCCGTCAGGCTATACTTTATTAAATTTTAAGTTATTCATTACCTTTTGATATAAACCAAAATCTTTGGCTTTTTAAGCAATGGTTGGTGCCGACTGTTACCCTTTATTTGAGTTAATAAATAATATTTGAGTTAACCCTTCTCCAGGCTTTTTAGTACTTTAAAGGACTTAATGATATTTCGACACAGAGATTTCAGCATCGTGTGGATTTTATGATAGCAAAGAATACACGACGTTACAAACTGGTTAAGGACAAACGGGTTCTAGTTATTTCGCTTTTCCTCTCGCAACGTAAAAAGCGTGGACGTATTTTTTCCAATGTAATCTGCGATCTTTCTATCGCAAAAAAGAAAGAGTGAGAATTGCAGTTTAGCATGCTTTGTGTCGCAATTTATTATTGCGTATTAATTAAAGCAAAGCGAGTTTTTTTGCTCCGAAGTTTGCATTTAGAAAATTTCGTTAAATTTTTGTGTGATATTATTTATTAGCCCAAACGGCGTTAGTCCGGAAGCGCTATTAATTTCTTACGGCTCCACCTGAATATGGGCATCTGGAAACCAAATTTGGAATTTAGAATCTGTGTTATTATGCATTTCATATTTTGTAAAGAATTTATGAGTTTTCGATTAAGAAATTCAATGATTTCAAAGCGAGCAATGGCAACAATGGACGGGAAAAAAATTATCTCCATGCGCGTGACTGTGTATCGGAAATTCGAATTTCGTATGAAAGGAAGTATCAGATTAAGTTTAACTAAAAAAACAGATATTAATAAATATGTATCAAATTTAATTAACATAGAAGAGCTAAAATTTTGAGAACTAATGTTTTTAAAACTACTCGTGCGGTATTTACAAAACTTGACAGTTTGGCTTAATTTAAGTCGTAGAATCGAAGTATGGAAAAATATGGGCGTGTAATTTCAGAAAAAGTCCGATTTTGTGTCAAAATACCTATATTAGAACAATGCTATATATAAATCTAATACATATCCTAAGTCGCGCTTTCGAGACATGAAAAACGCAATTTAAATTTCGTCAATCGGCCCAGTAGAACGGGAGATACAGAACTGTCCTACTCCCTTCCCCGCAATGTACAACTTTATGACAAATTGGATTTAATTTGTACATCTAAATTCTCCCATTCTCATTAGAGCGCAATTCATACCGCCTATAAAGAATCAGGGGCTTACCGAAATTAAATAAATTGTAATTTTCTGTAAAGCATTTAGAATGTGTGGTCAAAGTTATTTTCACTAGGAACAGCACCTTAAAATTCGGGAGCTTTCAAGCGATGGAAACATATTTTTCAAGAGCCTACAACTATATAATCAAATCAGGTTTTGAATAGAAAGTACGTTTGAAGTAAAGCAGAAAATATTTATATTGTCTTATTTAAAACTGCATTTCATAAACATAAATAATGGATAAATGATGCTCTTTCTTTCTGTATATAATGGGAAGTAGTTTTTTTTTCTGCCTAAAGGGCTATATATAAATTACTAGCCGACAAGGGCTAATAATTTCGTTTCGGCAGTGGTGATTAACTTTTCAAACTGTCGCCACCAAATATTACATCCCTGTATTATATTTTAAGGAATTAAGTAATGAAGAATATGTATAAATGTACGTATATTTCTCGCACT
The DNA here is from genome assembly GCA_000611955.2 of Stegodyphus mimosarum. Lineage (NCBI taxonomy): Eukaryota > Metazoa > Arthropoda > Arachnida > Araneae > Eresidae > Stegodyphus > Stegodyphus mimosarum. The sequence goes on from KK112771.1 coordinate 272,075, forward strand.
GTGATAAAACACCGATACCTAGAGCCATCAAATTTTGAATAACGTAATCTTCCACCGAATATGGGCATCTGGAAACTCAAGTTTGGAATTTGGAATTTGTTTTATTATCTATTTTAAATCTTGTAAAACTTTAACGAATTATCGATTAACAAACTCAACGATTTAAAAGCAAACAATCGCAACACTATACGAAAAAAATTATCTCCAGCCTTGAGACTGTTTCGGAAATTCTAAAGATACGCTCATTTTAAAATTATTTTGAAATATTTCTGTTGAATTTATGATGCAAAAAATATGATATTTAATAAATAAAGGTAACACACAAAGCGCTAAAAATGTCCCTTTGGGCGTAATGCAAAATCTGAAAGCTTTCAGATTTTTTTAAATTTTAATTAGCTTTGAATTTGTAATGATTAGAATAAAACTTATTTCCACTTCAGCGGATGTGAAGTTATAGTTTCCAAAGATGATTTTCTGCACAACTACGAATCACAGAGAATAGCCCTGTGAACAGGGTTCATTAGAAGCGGGAAATAATAGCTATGCAGAATTATGTTATACAAACATGAAGACGGAGAAGAAAATTAGGGTTATCTGCCTGAGAGAAAACATAAATTCGTGGAGGAATTATTTAATTGAAACTGGCTCGTATTCACATTACACGAGGCGAAAACCAAGGAGGAGAAACAAAGTCAATCCATTCCCCTACGACCTAACCCTGGTCGAACTTCTCGTTCTCAGCTGTCAACGAAGCGGCCACTGATGGAACCTGCTAGGTCGAATTTATACGTTATTTAGAGAACACACTGAGTATATAAAAAAAGTGTTGAAAGCACAGCTAATTAGATAGGCATATATACAGTTTCATCTGCAATGGTGGGATAATTTGCATTTTACATAATGAAATTAAAAATGTTATTTGAGCTTTTATTGTTTGTATTTTCTAACCCATTACCTACTAAACACGGAGACTCATGTTAGGACGTACGGAAAAAAAATTATAATGAATGAATGCTTTAGATTAATTTCATAAACTTGTCTGGAATTTGTTTTATCATCTGTTTCATATTTTTTCAGACATTAAAGAATATTTTATTAACAAACTCAAAGATTTTAAAGCGAGGAATGGCAACACTGTGCGGAAATAAAACATTTTTAACTCCAGCGTGCGAGACTGTGTATCGGAAATTCTAAAGATATGATCATTTTAAAATTATTTTGCGATATTGCTGTTGAATTGAATTTTATGGTTTAAGTGCAAAGAATATGATATTTAATAAGTAAAGGTAACACGCAAAACGTTAAGAAAACGCCCCTTTGGGCGTAATATAAAAAAATCTGAAAATTTTCAGATTTAAAAAAAAAAATTTTCTGTATTTTCTTTAGATTATAGCTATTTATATGCACCAAATTGTTGCAACTGAGACATATTTTGGGAATGTATAAAGAAGTTGTAGAGCAGGCACTCGGGGGAAAATATTTAATATTACTTTGTTTCAAAATTTATTTAATTAACTCCTTTAGGAATAGCTATCTATTCGGTTTATGAGTTAGAAATTTAAAAGCGATTTAAATTTATAAACTTATGCTTAATAATTGCAGTGTTAGATTACACTGTGTTTAAAATTTTTGAGATATTGCATTACTATAAGCATTAATGTTAAATCCTTTAAATTTACAGTATCGTTTAGTTGCCTTGCATAAAATGATTCTTTAGGCTATGGAATTTTATAAAAACGTGTTTTAGGTAATTTACATAGTGAAGAATATTCAATATTAAACATAATGTTCTAATATTAAAATAATTAAAGTTAGGAACAAGAAAATTTACTTCTTAGAAATAACAGACTCGTCGATAGTACGCTACAGATTGAAATTAAAGTTATATTAAAAGATTAAGATTTTTAGTTTAAAAAAGGCAAAAATAAACGAATAAAAAAACCTAAAATCTTCTCGATTTTATATTACGCCCAAACAGCGGTTTTCCTTTTCGTTTATACATACGGACATGATTCGAGAGCATTTGGTCTAACGACCTTTTGAGCTAAAAATTTTTGAAAACAGATAATCTTTAGAATTTCCGATAGAGTATCGCGAGTTGGAGATAAATCTATTTTATTCCGTATAGTGTGTTGCCTCTGCTGGCTTTAAAATCGTTGAGATTCTTAATCAAAAATTCGTTAAAATTTAAAAAATACGAAATAGGTAATAAAGCAAATTCGAAATTCAAGATTCGGACTTCCAGGTGCCCACATTTGGATGGAGGATTACGTTATCTAAAATTTATCTTTTTTTTATCTACATTATTTATTTTCTAGGTATCGTTGACTTTTCACAGTGCGAGAACATATATTCATGGCGGTTCTTCATTATTTAATTTCTCTAAATAAATTACAGTGCAATAAATTTGGTGACAACAGCTTGAAAAGCGACACAGCCGTTTATAATGATTTGATGCAAAAGCCGTTTCGAGAATAATAGGCCTTTTGCGCTAAAGCCCTTTTGGGCTAAAAATTTACATTAATGCAAAGCTATATAAAAAAAAATCTGATGTTAACACAATTTTTCTGAAACTCGGCTCAACTTCATTGTAATTTTATCTTGACTATTGGTGTTTCGAATATGTTCGTTTTGTTTACTAAGTAGTCACCATTGAGAAAACTCTCTTTCAGTTTATGAAAAATCGCATGTCAGAGGGCCCAATTTTATGAAAAATACCTTGGAAATCTTCCCGGACTTTCGATAAGAAGAAATATTTCTTACATGACAACTGTCTTAAAAACGGCGTGATTTGTACATTAAATTTGTTGGATGTACCTCAAAATAAAACATTCCTTATCTCCCGTACAAGTATTTAACCTATAACACAATATACTATAAATCCATTAAAAAATTAAAAACAATACAAAAAAAAAGTTTTGGAGCTTGAACGCGTTCCAATGACACTATTTGTTGTTGTTATTGTTACTTACCTACCTGAATTAAATCCCAGCTGTATCCAAATTTTGATCAATAACACCCTGGGGGACGGAATCTAAGGATCTCCTGCCTTTCTTTTCCTTTGCGTTTGATGGATATTCGAGTCTTCTTGTGTCATGAACACATGTGGATCCGTACCTTCTCAGGGATTTAAACCCGGGCGTAAAGATATAACACCTGGTTCTGCTGCCAGCATATGAAAAAAAGGCGACAGCGAAACTACAGTCAGCATAAAGCGTTCAACTTATGTGTTTTTTGTGCTAATATTTTCACCATATTTCTTTTTTCATTTACGGTCATATCGACTAACTCAGAACCTAATTTAATACTTTATCCTGCTCCCAGTTGCTTCTGCGCAGCACCTCTTACACCACTTATTACTTATCATTCTAAGAATTAAAATGCGGATACTTATTAGAAAGCTTGAAGAGTTTGAGAAAGCATTAAGATTTAAGTTATAACAACCAGATGTTACTTTTCTGTGTCATGATGTTTGACACCGAAGCATAATTATCAATTTTCCTTTTGTTTTTCAACTTTCGGTAGAGATGATATTTCAGTTTTTTGTATATTTATTAGACAATTTGGTTAAATTATTTATTTACTGCTATAACTTTATTCTAATATAAATTTCTTTGTGTTATACGGATCATATATATCTAGAAATATAGATATTACTATGCTTATCTAAATCCTAAAATAGTGATCTGCTAAAGGAGTAAAAATAATGATGTTACACTGAGAAGATATAAAAGATCAGTGCATTTAGATGATTCTTCTAATCTTGTTCACAAATTTATGCTTTATTATCACAACAATTGTAAATTGATATTTGATTTCTCCATGAAACCATCAAGTCTTATTCATTTCTCTTAAATAGTAAATAATTCCTTTGCAATGCTTAAAAATATGCAGTTTTATCCATTAGAAATTTATTTCTTAGAAAAAGCGAATAAAAAGCACACCAAAAAAATATCAGAGAAATCATTTTCTTTTTAGATAACTCCAAACAAACTTCCGAAAGACTTTGTTTCAGCAATTGACACACTTTTATCCTAATCTTCTTTGAAATTACATTATTCTTTCAGTTTTTAAACTTATTTTCATAGTAATAATGCAGAAAGGGGGCAATCTAGGCTAACAGAACTGAACGTTCTCTGATGCTTTGCTAGCTTGTTATTAGTTCTATCTTGCTCTCGAAAGCGATGGATCTTCAAAAGAAAAAATATTGTTCCTCGGCCTTTTATTTAGAGACTTAAGACAGTTCAAGTGTTTTTGTTCGGAAGAGATTTTTTGGATATGTTGGTATTATTATAGGCATATGTAAAATCAATCACTTTATTGTTTGCAGAAAAATCAGAAAAAATCTCTTGCGTAGACTTGAGTAAGGTAAAAATAATAGAAAGATGCAAGCAAACAGTTTCGGGAACAAACTTTGATAATGCTTCGTATATGTATGCATGAATGCTGCACATAAATATATTGTCTTGGTTACTACAGCAAACACATTATACTTTTTTTCATATACATTTGATAAAGCACGAACGTTATAGCATTGTTCTCAGTCATAAATATTCATACATAATAAAGGCGGCAGAATTTATATATTGATAGAAACTACTGTTTTACCATTGTATCAAAACTCAACATAAATTTTAAATCATTTAACAATCTGTAAATGTATGCATTCCTCTATGGGAATATCTGTAGCTATCTAGTTTGAGAGAAACACAGTAGCATTTGAAATCCTCCAATTAATGACTATTATTGTAGAGTTTGAACAATAGGATTCGGAGGTAATTTTTATTAATTTGAAGTACTAGTTTCGAAGGTTTGAATACAGAACCTTCTTCTTCAGTTGCAAGAATGAAAATGACGAAAACAAGCCTGTGGTCACACGATACCATTCAAATCAATAATATGAAAACAGTACTATACGCGTGAAACAATATTATATGATTTTAAGACTACTGAAACAATACTACTTTATATCATTTTAATATTCAGCTGTTATAGATATTAATAAATTTCATAACTCATTTCTTTCTAATTAATATAGCAGAATAAAACAAAATTATTACTATGGTGTTTTAAACCGAATAGTGTGTTTTATATATAACACGCAAAAGAGTTAAGGAAAAATTTATTATCTAGTTTAGATTTTGATACACACTGCAAATGTGGCAGATATTTGCTAATTTAGATACTCAGAAGTTTTAACAACTAAACAATAATAAAATGAAAAATATTACTAACACTCTACTAGTGACTAATACTGTAAATAGGGAAAGGTTACCGTTTTAAATACACTTCGCATATTCATAAGTGTTAGTCCTTGTTTCATAAATTCATATAATAAGCACGTATGCATTTTATATACAAAGTAATGAAATTCTGCATATAATTATAATGAAATGTACTCTATTAAAATTTCAATTGCAATTGGAACGGAACTTTCCACTATATTAATCTCTCTGAGACGATCACAATTTGTAATAATTAGTAAGTCTAACGATGAAACTCAATACTCACTTTGAGTATCCTCATTCACCTCATTTGAGTATCCACGAATAAGCAAAATACTTTAAGTTATTAAATGACCGTCTTAGTAGGACTCATTACACAGTGAATGTGTACAAGATCTAATAATCTCCTAGAAAACAAAACCGTAAGAAATAACGGTTTTAAGTGTCCTCGTTCTCCGTCAGCTATTGAAATATAGACTTTGATAGCAAAAGATATACCTGAGATTGAGTTCCAAAATGCATCTGAGAAGTCTGAGTATTTAAGCGTTTGAATATCAGATGCATCTTTAGATTATAATGAAGATGGGATTTGCAAACTGAAATGAAGTGAAAGGAAAGTTCTAAAGGAGTACATTAATTTTAAAATTCAAACTCAAGGACGAAAAAACACAAACTCAAATTAAAGGTATATAAATTCCTATGCATTTCAAGACGGACTGACACAAGTCTTAGTTCTCCAAGAAGTAAATTATTCTGCTGAAAATTATGAACACATATAGAATTATTAGTTAAAGAAAACTCGTGGCCATTCTTATCCATAAAGCTGGAAAGTTATTTTTTTTCTTTTTCGCACATCTAATTGTGTGCTTAATGACCGATTCTCGCACAAATTGAGCTAAACATCTTTGCGAGACAGATAAAGATCATTAATATCAACTAAACAGAAGACTAAATAAATGTTTAAAGCAAACCTAATCCGTTTTTTGCTGTACAACTACTGTTTTAAAAGTCTTCTGCTAGAACTATTTGTAAAGTGCTGAGAAATTAGTTCTATTTTTAAGAATTGAATTTAGAGATTTACTAAACCAAAATATTTATTGCAGCACCACTCGGTGAATTTAAATTTGTTTTATTCATAATCTGAATTTCTGCCTCATTACTGACGTCAAAATACACAACAACCATTTAATTTCTTAAAAAGTAAAAGATGGATGGAATTAATTGCAGATTCAAATTTATACTATATTTTGCTCCTTTACTTATTTACATCTATTCTTAGAGTACAGAATGTTTTCATAAAGCCATATATTCTATGCTTCTTTACTTCTTTTTCCCCTATCATAAAGATTATCGTTTATTTCAGGAAAATATAAAAATGAGCCTTGAAATAACAGAAATCTGCATTTCAGAATTTGTTTACATTAAATGAAATCACTTTCTAAACAATTTCTTATAGTTGAAAACTAGAGAGTCTACGGAGTTGTTGCTTGACCTCTTTAGCTGCGCCATTTACTCAGAACAAAGAAGTCTGAGGTAAACCTTTAAGTGATAAATATTGTTGCGTTATACGGGTTCGTGGATTTGAGAGTATCCGATGAAAACACGATGCAGAACAATAAAAAGCACAATTTATTTACAAGAATCATTATTTACAGCACAGTTCCAAAATTACGTTTAAAAGCGTCGAATATTTACAATAAATACGCTGAAACAATCAGCAACACAGCTTCAAGCTGTAACTGTAAAGATAGCTTCACGGCAACACTAAACTTATAATAAACACCGTGGAACAATCATCAATACACTGTTAAGCTATACTGTAAAAGTAGCTTCACGGCATAGCACTATCTCGATCGCTTTCCGTTCGCAAAACTCTCGCGTAGCTTAGCACTCGCAGTAAGCAGCTATTCTCACAACTCTCACACTTAATCACACACTACTCGCAACGCCGGCTCTCCGAAACGCAAGGGTTTATATAGCTTTTCCTTAAGTTCCACAGGTTTCGAGAAATATCTCGACAGGAAGTTATTCTAGAAGCTTCCCGATTGGACCATGGGATATCGCCGATTTGGTCGGCAAATGGGCGATAAAGTCGCCCATCTGGCAACCTTACCATACACTATTTTATGGCAACCCTAGTGCTATGCCGGAAAGCTTACAACCGCCGAATTTTTCGCAACAATATTAAAACAACAAATTCAGATCTATAAATAAAACTTAATATATTTATCCTGATATATTTTTCCTTTCTTTCGGTTTGAAAAACAAAGTATAATACAGTTTAGGAAACACAAATATATAACTCTGTAGAAGAAGGCCAGAAATAAAGGTAAGGTAAGTAGTTAAAGTAATATATAATCACCAAAAAAAGATAAATAAAGGTTCATAGAGTTGCAAGACTTTACACTCACTCTGAAGTTTTATCGCGAACGTTTTTGTTTTATAAACATACCTCGGCTAATAAAAGTAAAATCATCTTGATCTATACTTTAAAAAATCTAAACGACCTCGATGTACTAAAATAAACAGACGTTTTTAAGAAACTAATGTTGCAGGAATTCATCTGGTAGAAACTCCACCTATCGAGAGGGAATCGATATCTTTTCATACAGGCCACACAGAGAGGCCTGGAGAATTCTAACAGGGCCCTGGAGCAGCCGATAAATTCTAGCGTAATCCCGATAAAGCCTAGAACTAGCCAACCATGAATCAACAAGCCTCTCCTTAGATTCTGGAAACAAGAACGCAGAAGCTTGCCAGGAATGATTCCCTATGGAGTTAGCTATTTTGAGTCGATTATTATTTAGCAGGAAGAAAGGCAAAATCAGTAGCGAACACAAGGATATGATTATAAGCAGTAAATGATACTAAAATTTTTAAACATGGTTTGAATCCTTAACTAATTACATTTTCTTTAATTTCAAAATGAAGGGGCACTGGATATTATGAAATTTAAATTGCCTTTAACATTATTCTATTATTTACAAAACATTCAGGCATAGTTAAGAAATAGTATGATTAAGTATATGTTGCTATTGTCTGAATTTTTTTATTAGCACAATCGATTTATTATAATAAATGGTAGAATTTGATTAAAATTTCATTTAACATTTTTTATATGCAGACATAGCACGAATTCTATTTTTCCTTCTCAAATCTTAATTCTAAAAGATTTCTGAAACACTTTAATCAGTTACATAAAAATAACGGGGCGAAGTAAAGAAAATTTTTTCTCATTATTAAATGCTGTTAAATGAAAATTAGAAAATTATGCTGCGATTTTTAAATATACATATATTTATTAAGTACATCAGTGTTTTAGATTTAGTAAAAACGTATATTATTAAAACTTTAGAATCTTGGGGGTCATTTTTTTTCAACATAATTGGGAATCTATACATACATTAACGGATCACAAACGGCTAATATAGAGCGTAAAAATTAAGTGTGGTTTGGATTCCAAGACGAATAAAATAATGTCAGAATGCTAGGCCATAACAATAAAGGTAATTTATTGTGTTCTGAAATGTGTCTTTGAAAAGTATCCAAGATAAGATTCATATTGACCATTTTGTCAAGACAAAATGACTATTTTGCCTTGAATATGTAAAAATGAAAAAATGCAGTTACTCTCCGTAAGCAGTCTGGCGCAAGATATCAATATGGGATATGACCACCATGGAAGGCGATGCAAGAATCCACACGTCATGTCGCTCTTTGTACAACATTATCCAGCAGCTGTTGGGTAATTATCCCATTTATCTGTCAGTTCATGGATGAGGGTACCTTGTTTATTGAAAGACACCGCCGACCAGTAAGATGCCCAAAGCCTCCCACACATTTTGAATGAGATTCAGGTCTCTAGAATGTGCTGCTCATACGAGGCGTTGAATATTCCCGCTCTCTAAACGCTACTGAACAGCGATTCTTCGATGACATGTTGAGATGTCCTCCACGGAAAGAAATTTTTCACCGACAGTACCACAGAACATACGAACATGAGGCAGCAGAACATTAATTATGTATTGCTGGCGAATTATAGACCTATTTGGAAGCACATAGAGTGACGTACCACCGTTGATCATGTTCCCAGCCCATACCATAACACTAAATGTAAGATACCGATCCCTTTCCGGTGTTTGCCGGACTATATGCAGTACCACTCTTACAACACATCAGTTATGGTCCACAATCAGGCGAGAGACTGGTCCTAATTTCATCTGAGAATTATACTCAAGCCCAGTCGTCTTCTTTCCAACTGTGATGCTGACGATACCATTGTATCCGGATTTCAAAACTTCTCAGTGATTCTTGAGATTCTGAGATTTGAATTTCTTTAATGATATGATTAAAGTAATCACATGATTTAGTAGATATTTTTGGTTCTAAAGTCGATTGAATAAATAATGCTCTGATTTAATAACGCATAAGCAAAAGAAGAATCTGAGCAAGTTGCTAATTAAAAGAATACGACCGTCTGTACATTTTAAAAATGCTCTAAAAAATTCAGCAAGTAATTGTAGTTAACAAAAGCTATAAATATGAGAATATAAAACCTTTATTTTTTATGTCGTCTTATTTTTAGCAAAAAAAAAAAAGAATTTTTACGATTCAGTTTTTCTCTTTCTAAAGTTTAGAATCTAAACGTAGCTTGAAGGGTTAAACGCTATGGCACAAGAAAACGCAAGCGGAACTTTTTGAAATAATTACATTTTCCAACAATTAATATATAGCCGGCGATATACTATCAATAAAATTAATATGCTGATAAATTATCATCTACCTCCTTTATTTCGAACTCGAATCTATAATTGTTTGTTTTGAGGTAAGGGTCCCTGAAACATCAGCTCTGCTTTCGCAAAGAAAAGAATCTGAATTTTCTAATTTCCTACTTGGATGTGCTGATATCTATACCCTAAAGCATATGGAATGACTGTTTTAATAAATGCATGAGGTTCCTAGCAGACTTAACGTAGAACATCGCGGCATGCAAATAAGCTTTCAGCTGCCACTGCATATTCAACACCACTGAACATCCATTCTCTCTCATTGCACATGCGAAAAACAACAAACATTCGCTCAATCGTATGAATTTACGTGGAACAAAATTTTATCTTAGAGGAATGGCCTTCCTATTTTGCGAACACATAAAATTAGATTACTATTTGTGCAAGTTGTTTTTTGTTTGTTTATCATTCTGAAAGGAATAAATATTACAAGAGCATTGAAATTATATCAAGTTTCTTGGCTAAAAATCAGAAAATCCTTAATATTCTGTAATTTTATTGAACAATTTAAATACAAGTTTCTTGAGAGTAGTTATTGATTTATTAAATAACAGAATAATTTACAAAAAAAATAGGAATAGAAAATTCTATTTAATTAATCACTTTTGAACTTTGCGTTCGATGCGATACTGAAATCAATTTCAAAGTTTAATTTGGATTTACAGAATCTTCACACGAGACGCATGAAACCCCGGAATTCACAGAACACAGATTGAAGATCTCTATGTTAGAACAGATTCATTTATCCTACTGTTAATAGGCCTTGAAGTATAGGTGGAGAAAAGGAAAGAAAGCTCTAAAGCAGAATTTTTTGTATTTTGCAAATTTTCTCGAAAAGGCAATATTCTTAATTCTAAAGTCAGTTTGACTTCTTCATATAATGGATTACTTATATTTTTATTTGCATGCAAGAATAACTATTGATAGTTCGACTCAGGTTTGAATCTTTGTTTTTCGTAGTTTCCCATGTGCAACGTGAATACGAGCTAGTTTTCCTTAGTCCTTCATCAAGATTTCCGAACTTTTTCCAAAGTTTCTACGTAAAAGCAACCCTCTCTTCAGGCAGATAGCTTGCGTGTATTTTGGAGTAATCAAATAACATAACCTAAATACTACACAGTCCAGTCACATTAATGTGACCATCTGTCAAAAGCCAGAATAACCACCTTTCGCAGAGCGGACTGCTGCGAGACGTGCAGGAAGAGAGTCACATAGGTCCCTGAAGGTGTTCTCTGGGATGTTGAGCCATGCCGACTCTAATGCCGTGGCCAGCTGCGCTAGATTACGCGGTTGAGGATCCATGGCGCGAACAACTCGATCGAGATGGTCACACAGATGCTCGATTGGGTTTAAGTCAGGTGAGTTTGCTGGCCAGGGGAGGACGGTAAACTCATCCTGGTGCTCTTCGAACCACGCACGTACACTGGCAGCTGTATGGCACCTCGCATTGTCCTGCTGGAAGATGCCATCATCCTGAGGAAAAACAATGCGCATGTAGGGGTGAACATGGTCCGCAAGGACAGATGCGTACTTGTATTGATCCATTGTGCCTTCCACAATGATCAGTGAACCTAGAGAATGCCAGGAAAACATTCCCCAGACCATAATGCTCCCGCCTCCAGCTTGGACCGTTCCGGCAATGGTTGCAGGGTGGTTCCTTTCAGAGGTTTCACGCCTTATACGCCAACGTCCATCTGTCCGATGGAGCATAAAACGCGATTCATCCGAAAACGCAACCTGTCGCCACTCAGTGGACGTCCAGCTGCTGTACTGGCGTGCAAATTCTAGCCTTCGCCGTCGATGAACAGCAGTCAGCATAGGTGCACGAACCAGGCGTCTGCTTCGGAGGCCCAGACGCAGCAATGTTCGCTGAATAGTACTTTGGGAGACACTTTTGGTAGCCCCTTGGTTCATTTTGGTGGTCAGTTGCTCAACGGTAGCCCGTCTATCTGCCCGAACGCATCTCCGCAACCGTCGTTCGCCTCTGTCATCTATGGCCCGTGGTGCACCACATTTGCCACGTCGCTGATTTTGGACAGTCCCATTTTGCCATGCACGGTACACTTTTACCACGGCGGCACGCGAACAGTTCACAAACTCAGCCGTTTCGGAAATGCTTCCACCCTTGGTCCGAAAGCCAATGATCATGCCCTTTTGGAAGTCGGATAAATCGCTTCGTTTCTGCATTAAGCCAACGATTGAAATGTTTTCCGAAGCCCTCACACACCCTTTATATACGCTCAACTGCACTGTGCTGCCACCTGCCTTCTGTGATTGGTTATTTAACTCTGACATGGAAAGTACGTGGTGGTCACATTAATGTGACTGGACTGTGTATTATGAAAAGCTTGGTTGTAAAACAGGCTCATAGAATCTCCCATAACGCTGTCTTTAATAATTCTTTTCATATATACTGTAATTTCTTTGAAACTGTATAAATGTAAAGCACAACGTTTTGAGAAAAAGACGTAAATTTCCCTTCTATTTTAACAATTTTTACTCACTTCATATGAAAGTGCACATCAATATGTAAATTGTTTGTGCCTCCTTAACCTTGAGCTTAATATCTCAGTTAACAGAGAAAAATCTTTGATTAACATCCAAAGCAATCGAAAAAATGATCCACTCGGGTCCTTTCAATCAAGAAAGAGAAAATGTGTTACTTAGAACTAAGTATAGGAACTGATAAAAAATAAATATTTATCTGTCCTAATTAACCTAATGAGATTCGGCATTCAGTCAAAAAAGAAACGTAAAAGAGAGATTTATATAAAGCATTGTTATTTGTACAAAGATCAGAATCTAACGACGACACATATTTCCCTGTTCCTTTTTAATGAGGGATTAAATATACATTTCAGGCAGTAATAAAATTAAATATATGCGCTTATTTAAAGTACTGATTCAGGTTATTAAAACTATGTGAGACCAGATATAAAGTATAAGTTATAGATATAAAGGTCTTTTCTTGTCATATTTCAATTCAGAATAACAAAATGAATTTCATGTAGTAATAAAAGTAAACACAGTTGCTTGTTTAAAGGACTCATTTATTTTTCTTTAATCTAATTCATCCTAAGGATCATAATGTATCCGATTTCGGTTTGGATGTATATTGGAAGAAAAGGAATCAAGGTACAAAATGAAGGTGTAATTTTTAAATTAAAATCAAGAAAATACCTTGTATTCACGATATTTTGAGGAACTTTGAAATTTCAGGGCTACACCAGTAACGCTGAGAGGGATAACTACGTCTTTTAATCAGTTTCATTTTTACATACTTTAATTTATGCAAGTTCCTCGCAAAATTCTTCAAATGTTCTTTTGGTGGTCTATTCTTTGGCTGCGGGGCATTTTGAATTTAAATATTCTTTGAATTCAGAAATGTGATATTTAACTTTGATGTTTAAAGGTTCAAACATTCAAAAATTTTTAACTAGTTAAGTATTCAAAGACTTTTAAGCAGTTAAGATTCTATCTTTTAAGTAGAATAATTTAATTCAGTATAACAGATGGCACACTGACAGAAAAGTTAGTATATTTCGAAACCAGTCGTTGTCTATTACCAGTTACTTTTAACTTATTAGGAGAGTTGAAAACTATTACAATAAATTTATTCCCATTCAATAATGCATCTGTGGTAATAATAATGGTAGCAGTTCCCGCAACTCCGTTCTAGATCAGCAATTGAGGACAAACGCATAAACACTTATAGAAACACTATTTTTACAAATACCATCAATGCAAAAGACAACTCGTGAAGTTGCTCGCAAAATAAGAGAAACGTCAGAAATTCAGTTAATTCCAGGCCTGAGTGATTTAGGTCGAAACTTTAAAGATATTACACAAAAATGTCATACTGGTAGTTAAAATCTGTAAACAATAAACAGTATGCATTTTGATACTTCTCATTTTTTATAAGCTTCTCGATATGTATAATATGTGGGGCAGAAATAACAGGAAAATAACCCAGATAAAACCACTTCTGAATATTCTTGTCAATGAAATCCGACTAATATTCTTGTCAATGAAATCCGACTAATATTCTTGTCAATGAAATCCCACAGGATATCATCTTTTTTTTTTCTTTCTTTCTTTCTTTCTTCAATTTCTAACTTTTGGATTTCCCCCTTATTTTAGCAATATTTGCAGCATCAGTTTCATATTACCAAGAAATTTTTAATATAAGCACTGCGGTATATCTATATTGAATAAATGCAAACCCAAGTATACTTATATTAATTGCTTGCCCCACGTTATATATTAAGATAATTTATTTAAATTAAATATAAGCCTTTATAAAAATAATCCACAATCTCTAAACTAAAGCAAGCAATAAATCTAAATGAAAATATCTTTTTTAAAACATAGCAGTTAATAACACGGTTTCCAAGAAATAAAAATTAAATTAAATTTCTCTTAAAAAATTTAAAGCATGGAACAATGATGCTTTTGCTCTGAAGAGAAATTACTTTCCTCTCTCTCTAGAGAGCTGCAATTTTGCTCCTGAGTTGATACATGTCAATTTTATACACAGAAATTAATAGCCTGAAGATAGGAATGCTGACGCCTCTAAGCCTTTATTAAAGTAGCTAAAATGTCTGATTTAAAATTGTTTTTGAATGGTTTAAAAAAATTCTTCCAGAAGCCTCAGCAAAAATGTTTAAAGAACGCTTTTCTTGAATGGCTTAATGAGTGAAAATTGTCTACATTTTTCACTTTTGTAACAGGTATTTCTTAATTCAAAGAACACATTTCTTAAAACTTGTTTTTATAACCTGAAATAAAATTAAGATTTAGATCAGGAATGGTGAACCGTTTTCGGTTATTCTGCCAGCTAAATTACGATTTATTATTTTCAAGTGCCCAGTGTGCCACTTATTATATTTCTTTTTAAAAATCATTCTTAAACCCTTGTTTTGATTTTAATAACCAGTAATGATTTCATTAATAATTTGATTTCAGTAATCGAATAAAAAACCAGAAGTTTCAAACTCTCTAACTCTTTCTCACATTGATGTGGAGCATCGAATCCACATAAAATTGTTTAATTTTCGAAATTATTCTTTGTGTCCTTGGCACAGTGAGAGAGCTACTACTCTAATATAAAGACGAAATTTATTTTCAAATATTGTGACATTCATTTAAAAAGTCAGTTTTCGGATGATATAGAAGCCTTTTACCTTGTCACTTTTCGGATTATTATACTTGGAAAATCAAATTGTCTGAATCAATAAAGGAGACGATAGCTTTCATAGGTGCTTTCATTCGCAAAAAATCATTTCGCTATATCACGAAACATCATATTTGATACTACCTTCATATTCAAATATAAGAAACCATAACCAAAATTATGCCATAATTTGCAATTTAATTTGGGTTACCTCCTCAACTCATCCCACTCACGTATTTCCTCAAGAAAAGGTCACTATACATTATAAGGACTTCCACGGTGGAGGGGGCCATTAGTCCCCTTTCCGTCCTGGAAAATGTCATAATGACGCCCATGCTGGTGCTCGTTTCTGAATCCGTTTCTGATGGCCACTAGTCTTGGAGACTTTTTTAATGTTGATTTTAGTGAATGTAAGTGAATAAAAGTAATTTAATATATACAATGCAAAAAAATGGGACAGTTCTATATTTCCCGTTCTGCTGGGCCGATTGACCAAATTCAAATTGCGTTTTTCATGTCTCGAAAGCGCGACTTAAGATATATATTAGATTTATATATAGCATTGTTCTAACATAGGTATTTTGATACAAAATGGGTTCTTTTCTGAAATAACATACTAATTTTTTCCCATATTTCGATTTTACGACTCAAATTAAGCCTATACATTAAATTTTGTAAAATTTCGCGCAAAACTTACGGAGAAATTCAAAAATTTAACTTAACGAATTGTTTTCACTTTTCGCCAAGAATAATTCATTTTGCGAGCTTCTTAATACATGGCAACCTATTTTCCTATCCCTTCCGCTGTGCAGGAACGGAAAAAAAGTCACATCGGTCCTGCTTTCAAATAATTTTAGCAAAATGCATAAACCATATTAGATGTTATTATCGCTTTCAACAAATATGCCAAATTTCAAAACGCGCCAATATATAAATTCCCGTATATCTTCGAAACTTTTAAATAAAAAGCTCTAATTTTTTGCAGGCATACTTAGAAATACATCTACTTTAAGCTGATGGTAAAAATTTTATACATTATAATTCAAAATGTTTTTCCAAAAATTTATAAAAATTATTTAAAAATACAAATTTAAAAAATAAATCATAAAAAATGGGTCAATTTTATTTGGAGTGAACCTAAATTTAGAACTGTGAAAGAAGGAATCAAATAAGTGTTATGAAAAATGAGATATTAGTAAATACATACTAAATTGAATTATCATTGAGGAGTAAACGTACTCGTGCGATTTTTACAAAACTTGGCAGTTTAGCATACTTTGAGTCGAAGAATCGAAATGTGGAAAAATATTGACATGTCATTTCAGAAAAAGTCCGATTTTGTGTCAAAATACCTATATTAGAAAAATGATATATATAAATCCAATACATATCGTAAGTTGAGCTATCGAGACATGGAAAACGCAATTTGAATTTCATCAATCAGCCCAGTAGAACAGGAGATATAGAACTGCCCCTATTTTTTCGCAGCTTACCTGCGGGGTGTCACCGAAATATTTGTCACGTGCCACCAAGTGGCAAGCGTGCCATAGATTTGCTATCCCTTATCTAATGATGGGAACTGCAAGGAAAAGCGAGAAGATAATGTTTTGAAAAAAATAGCATTTGCCTGAAACAACATTTTACAACAAAAACAAAAATTAGTCATTTTTTAAACAAAGAAAGAAACTGGGAGCATAGCCAAGAAAATGCATTTATTAAGCAAACTAAACTAATGTCTAAGACTGGGGAAAGGGGAAGCGGCAAAGTGGCTGTAAAAATACAAAATGTATGAAACACACTTCGTCCCCCTTTTGACTTCAAAAAGGAAGAGAACATTCTGATAAGCTTTTTGTAGCTAATTACTTCCTGTTTGAAAAAAATATTTTTTTTTCTTTTCCCGTTAAAACTGATTAGGTCGATTAAGAACACTGAAATATTTTTTGTTCATTTAATTTTATTATTTTTCGTTTACATCGTTGGCATAGTGACTAGATCTAGTGATATTCATCTTGATAACAGAAAATTCTCTGAAACTATTACTCAAAATGAAAGCCTCCGAAATATGTCACAAAAACGATAACAGATTAACTTACTGTGATCCTAACAAAATCGTTATTTATATTTGCGCAATGTCTAAAAGATGAAGTGCCTACTTTAAGACTCAACGTCTCTTACGTTTTCTCACTCATTCTTACTTTTTTTCGCGACAGTCCATTCTTAAACGACACGTAAAAGAAAAATTAATTGAAATTTATTCTATACTTGGCACTTTATTTTCTGTAGAATATCTTCAAGTCCACTCCAGTAACGTACATCATGTTTCAATATACCGCATTTGAAATTTTCAGTAATATTCAGTTTAAATAAAACAGTGTAAGCATAAATAAAAAAAACTTTTTTGTTTTATTTACTCGATTTTACAATAATGCATTACATTTAAAAAATTCATTTTTTTATATAAAAGTCTATCTTCAGGGAAGGTTAAATAATATTAACTGAAAACAAAACTACTTTCCGTTTACCTCCTTGTCGCAAAACAGAGGGTACTTTTTGTCGAATAATTTCAGAACTCATGGAGTCTCGACACCTAGGAATGGACGTTGACGAATGGACTGCCTGTTACTAAGGGATAAATAACTAATTATAACTAAATAATAATTCCCTTTTAATTAGAATAAATGAGCCAGAAATCTGTGTGTAATTCTTAAAATTGACGTTCGTTTTGCAAGTAATGTTTAATGTTTTTTACAACTTCTTTCCTTATTTTTCTAGACGCACCAACGGCTAAGCGGTAAAGCCACTGAACACTGACAATTTGGTTCGAATCCTACGAACGGGCTGGCTGCATAGGCGCTTTCCTCATTTTCCCTATTTTTAACGTGTATACGAGTCACTAAGAACGTCCTCCACGAAGTAAGCCTCCCCTTAGGTAGATAGCCTTCGAGGCTTTGCCATAAACCAAACCAAGCTTTTTTTCAAAAGAAAGCAGCCTCCATAACTGTCCCAAAGTCGATGAAAATTCTAGGTAATTTTGCAAAACATATTCAGCATTTAGTGCAAGAGGTTTCAATATAAAACTAAATTTCAGTTTGCGCATGTCCCTACAGATCACAGATTTCAAATAGTGAGATATTCGCTATGTTTAATGAACTAAACGACAAAAAGCGTTTCACACGCTTACATATAAAAATTAACAGACATATTTTGGAAAGAATTTGCTGACTGATTTAAATTTTCTATGCTTTTAAGCAACTTAAATCATTTCTAAAAGCTTTTGAAAATAGGGAGCAAGCACGAAATAAAAATTGCGCTTTGATTTTGTTTGAATCATTTCATCTTAAATAATGCATCACTCGTTATTAAGTTTGAACATGGCTCGATGAAAATGTTAATTAAGAGCATCTCGGTGAATTTCGGAGAGGCTATATTTAACTTATCTTGATGAATAAGTTGCATATCAGTTTACTTATTGCTGTTAATATGGTTTTTATAGCATTCCTTATGTTTAAGATACTTTGTAACTGAAAGCCCATTTATGACATTAATATTTATGAAATATTGACTGTAACCTTCTTCCGGAAACACCTTGTTTAGGAACTTTATTATCTATACAGCCTTTGATTTCTGTCATTAAATGGTCGGCAAAGTAAGTTCTTTTTAATTTTCAGAATTTATAAATGTACAGCTGGGGAAAATGTTGGTTACTTAAACAAAATCTTTAATGACCTTTCAACTAAATAACTTAGCAACTAAATGTTAAGCTTTCTAGAAGTGAAATTGAATTTCAGTACTTTCAGAAACGGAAACAACGATTTAAATTCAACTCACACTTCTAATTTCGCTTATCGCTGGAAAAGAATAAAGGAATATGGAATGAAGCATTTTCCCGTTAGGATACGAAATGAGGTCGGGCAATATAATATCAAAGTATCAGTGAAACGTCTGCACTTTTTTGTAGTCGAGTTCTAGAATTACTTCCTTTTATCTGGAAAGCATAGATTTATTTAATTTTGTACGAAAGCTCAGCAATTCAAATAAAGCAATAAAAATGTCTTTGCATCTATGATTTCTTGCTGATAAAAATAAACAATCTTTAATGTATTGCAAAAAAGAATATTTATAGTTGATTGAAACGCAAAATGAAACTTTCATTCAACTACAATTAGTCTTCAAAATAATATGAATAATAATGCTTTCGAAACAATTCAAGTAAGTTGCATAAAGACTGGGATTTAAATTTATTGAGGTAGGTTTTAACCTATACACTGTTCAAATCTTCCGTCACACAAATTTCAGGAGTCAGTATGTAAGGTTTGTTTTAACCAGCACATTATTTCTTACGATGAATCTTTCCTGCACCTCAGAATTTTCATCTACCCCACTACAAATCCATGTTAATTGTGTTTAAATACGTATCTAAGCTTAGCATTAAGCTAAGCTGGAGTGCTGAATTGTATGTTAGCAGGCGCGTTAGGCCCATATCACACATGCATTTGTTTCATACGAACAACTGTTTCGGACAATTTTTCTGCCTGGTTTACTATTGAAAGAGAGACGCGCGATTTTTTTTCCTTCCTTTCGAAAAAAAATTGCAAGTTGTTCGTTTTCAACCAATCAGCTATCAGCTTCGAATGCTATCAGCCTGTTTGAAATGGAGAACCAGTTTCCCCTTTACATGTTATCCTCAAAGTGATCTGTGGTGATTGGCTGCTGTGACAAAGCAAAAAAATTGTTCCAAACAGTTGTTCTTCCAAAGGAAACGGATGTGTGATAGCAGCCTTAGCGTAGTAGCTAGCTTCTTATTCATTAGCATTTGATTTGTTAAGTAATTAAACTAATATTTCATTTAAAGGTTGCAAGGAGCAGACGTTAAGTCAGAAGACGAGTCTCAACAGATGGTGGCGGCTCTACTACTTACAACGCCCAGACTAGCATCTAAGTCGTCTAAGACGATTTGGCGCCTGTATATCAGTCTTAATAATGCAACTATGACGATACTTCAAGCCTGCAGTACTAATTTTTAGTTGCTATTTTTTAAGACTGATATTGGGAGTTATAGAAAAGGCAAAATTTTGTCCGGCATGCGAGCAAGATTACGTACTATTTAGATTTATTGTAGTTAAAGTGTAACTTTGTAACTTAATAAATCTGTTAAAAGATATTATTTTAATAAAAGCTGAAAGTAAATTTTGGAAATTTTTAAGAAACTAGCTCAGATATATTAGAATACATATTGTTAAAAATGAAAACAATATCATTATATTAAAGGAGTATAATTACGAATTTTAAATTGTTACAGGTTCATTGTTTTTATCTTTTAGATGAATTTTTAGTTTAGCTTTGTTTATTCAATGGGAAAATACAGTTAAAAACTTTTAAGAGCCTTCTGGATAACGCATCAGATAGCATTCATTTTTTCAAAGCTCCAAAATATTATTTATTTTTTGTATTTTCTTATATATTTTTCGAATTTTCTGCCACTATTTGGTTGGTATCAGATCAGAAGACGGGATTTTATTTGCTACGTTTGCCTCTCTCTGTGTTTTTACCCAATAATAACTTTTTTATAACAACATCATTCAAATACAAAACTGGCTCACTGAGCAGTTGTAGGGCTGTCCAGGTAAAAGAGAATTCTAGAATCTAATTTGTTCTTCTCTTTATCAGTGCATCCTGTGAACCTTTTAAGAGCAGTAGAGATATTTATATCCTTTTGAAATGTTTCTTTTCCTAGAAATTACTATTGAACGAGAATTTAGGTTGTTTATTCTTGCAGCACTTTGCTTGATCTGATGATGAGCTTGATCTGATTTGTTAATTTCATTATTATGGACAAATCAGATTATTACAGAAATAAGCTTCATGTTACAAGCATTCAGAATGTAAGAAAGAATCTTATTTTTAGCCTTTTATTTTAATAATAAGAAAATGAATTTTGATTCAATTATATATTTTAAGATTTTAGCGCTTTAAATAATTCTGAGCATGTCTTTCTCTATTAAATATTCAAGTAGTTTAAAAAATATGCTTAAAAAGAGTTAACTACACAAAAGAATAAACAGACATTACTAATACTTGTTGAAAACCATCATTAAAATAAGTTTCTTTTGCTAAGCCGAATTTGAATAATTGAATTTGAATAATTTTGAATAATGCAGAGTCCAAGTCAGCTATCGTAGTCTAAGGGTAGGAATACTTTCTTCGAATGGTTACCACTGGCCGAACGGTAAAGATCTTGAACACTGGTAATTCTGAATTGGGTTTAATTCTCAGGCGAATGGGCAGGTTGCACGGGCGTTTTTATAGTTTTCTACATGTGTAACGTGTACACGAGGGAGTTTCCCTTAGAAAGTGTTCCACGAAAGCATTCCCTTCACTTAGGCAAATAGCCCTTGCGTGCTTTGCCGTAGTTAAATAAATCAAACTAATCCAAAGCTTTCTTGGAATACTTTCTAAAGGAAACTGCCTCGTTTTTATGTTACAAATGAGGAACATCCCGAAACCCAAACACGCATCAAGTCGGTTCGTTTGTAATCGAATCCAGGTCGAATTCCTAGTCTTCAGCGGTCTAAACGAATCGCCACTGTGAAGGCTAATTATCTTATACTACACAAAAGAAATTCCATGAATTAAAAACATTAGTATTTAAATGGTTTTAGTAACAAACATCAGCAATATCGCAACTTTAATAAAGAACCTAAATGTATTTAGTAATCAATTCGAAAAGATAATTATAATAAAATAAATTGAAAGATACGTGAAAATATATGACATGCATTATTTAAGTTATAGGGATAAAATATTCAATAGTTTTTCTAGATTAAATTTTATTTTATTGATATTTTAAACATTTTCTTCGCTACCACATTAGAAAACATATACCTTCATACGTAATATTTCAAATTATACGTAACATTAATGTTTGAACACTATTGCAAATGTTCATATTTAACACGGATTTTACGGTATATAAAGCTTTTATGACAGAAATCTTCATATTCACTTAGCTCTGATACAATATGGATAGCTTGAAGTGTTATGCGCTCTTTGTCATCTTCACTAGATTTAAATAACATAAAAAATTAATAAAAATTAATTAAACGTCAGGCTTTTCTTTCATAATTAAAATAATTTATTAATTAACTTTAGTACTTTTTTGTCACAGAATTTAGACTAAATACAAACTTATGCTATTTCGAAGGAATAATGTTTCTTACGCAGACAAATTATAATAATCAGTATCTATATAATTACCATCATTTCTCCACACATTTTACTTCGTAAATTAATTTCATTGACTTTCAGCGATTACGAAGCTGCTGAATATAAAATTAAATCTCATTCATTCGAAACGTCGGCTGTTTACTGCACCGGCACCTACGCTAAGGCTAATGAAGTAGCTCAAGCACGAAGCCGAAAAACTCGAAGATAAGTGCGGTTTAACTATTACGGCAAGTATTTCTAATTTAAATGGTTGCCCCTAAAAGTAATCGTAATACTAGCTCTAACCTTAAAATTGGTTAAGCTTAATTCGCTAGATGAAGGTGGTACTAATTTTATTGACAATGAATAGCTTTCAGATGCCGCACAAAACGGCTAAGTAATTACGTGTTGAAAAAATGAAAATTGTCTTAAGAGGTAAAAAATAAATTTGCTCCACTTAATGAATCTGATAATGATAATAGTATTAAAAACGCTGGCGCTTCCCTACAGGAAGTGGAAATTTAGCAGATAAATAGTACCTACTAAATATTGAATGTACCAACGCAGAAGGAGTAACTTTTGGAAACTTCTTAAAGCAACTTTTAGCTACGATGCGAGCAACTGCCGACGCAGCTGCACCGGCAGTTACAGTTCTACTAGCTTGTGTTTAACTTCTAACAGCAACATTTGGGCAAGTTATCTGCATACTCGCTGGAACTGTGATATGCTATATCTTAACCACAACATGCTTTCTTCTTCGATACTAGTAGTTTATCATATATTTCCGAATATGAGTTGATGAATATAAGTTGACCAAGAAGTAAGATTTTGCAGCGAAAATGCAGCAAAAATAAAAACTCTTCCAGGTTCCGCTAGTCTTCGCGATTAACATTATAAATGCATGTTTTCCGGATGTCTTGATGTGTTTACCTCAATGGGCAATTGAAGTAGAGTGATTACTTGCTCAATGAGCCCAGGAGGACAGCTAGGATGGATGGAGGGTGAGTAACTGATACATAAAACAGTCTTATAACAGTTCTAATATCTGTGCAGATTAACTTGGATAACTATACTGATGACAGCATATTAAATCAGAGTTAATGATCGCGTGTATCACGTGGTTTGGATTGAATGACTTGAAACCCCGTATATGAAGCTGAAGTTCTACTCTGCCTTTGGATCTAGCTATCTATAGCGCCAAGAGTGTAATTAGTTAAGATAAGATATACTATCAGATGAGCTGTAACTGTCTTTTTGTCTTCAGCTAACGTTCAAATATGAGGGATTGTAATCACTATAGAAAGAAGGAACATTTGGCGGAAATAGTTTATTTTTATAAATTCTGTCAATATCTGGACACCATTATGCCCTCTCACAATATCTGTTTCATAAATTTTATTTTGCTTTCATTCGTAGTAGCCACTCACGAGATTTTTTTCTCCTCAAATTTGCTGAAGTTTTTACGAATAAAATGCCATTCTTCCTTTCTATCATGTAACGAACAATGCCCAGACAAAAAAAATGACTGCATATTCTGCTAGTTTTGAAATAAAAATTATTACTTTACTGAAGGGATTATTCCCTACGAAGTGGGTGATAACAATGTTTTATGGTGAAATAATTACAGGACAATGAGATTCTACTGAATTCTTTTCTACAAACAAAACCTAATTACTAGATATTAATAAGAAATACTATAAAAACTGCTAGAAAATTTCGAGTGGGATACTGATATTAAGAAATTCGATTAATATGCACTGGGATTAAATAAAATAAAAACTGTACTTTATTTTTATTTATTTATCCTATAATATCTTTTTGTGGTCAGAATTATTTGCAAATAATAAAGGATTTGCTTCAAATTCCCTGCTTATATACAGACATATACGATAATGCATATTCTTGTGAAGTGAGCGATGTTACCTGAAAGACTGTTAATTATCACCAGGCATGATAAAAATGAAAAGGCAGAATAAAAAAATCTTAGTTTTATCTGTCTGGCTTAAAATGTGTCCATTAAAGTTTCAAAGCTATATAAAGTACTTGTTTTTCACCTATAATTCCAAAACTATTTTATTCTTCTAAAACGATAGAAGCTCAAACCTCACAAAGCATAACATCATGCCTATTGTTTTCCTTATTTTCCATATAGTAGGCAAGGCTTTATGTTGAAACAAAATTTAGTTTTTATCATTTCGCATTTTAAGGTTTAAAGGAAAATTTAGCAGCTGTGATTTCGGGAGCGTTTCTAATCTGGAAAGAAGCAAAATTTTTGTTTAATCCAAAATCATTTGTTTATTCTGTAGGGATCGACACTTTGTGCAAGAAAAAGCATATGTTATATATCTACAAATCTTTGTTTCTATTAATACTTCATAGCTTAAACAAATGACAAAACAACAAAAGGAAAGGAAAGGAAAAACAAAAGGAAAAATTTGTATTTTCCAAATGAAGATTTTCTGTACCACTGAGCCATCTATACAGTAAAGCAGTTCCAGATCACTGCTTTCAGTAAATTACTGGATTATAGTATATATCATTGCACAGCTTAAAACTAAGAGTAATTAAAGAACTCTGAATTCTAAGGATTTATAAAAAAGTCTAAGTCTAAACTAACCTCTTACTCTCTTAATGACCTTTATACTTTAATCTATAATTTTTATCAGCTTTAAACTTTAAGTACGAGTACAAGAAATTTCAAAACTTTTCTCCTCAGAGCATAGTAAATCAGCTTCTCTCAAGAGAATCCTGTCGTGTAGTTACACCTTGCAGGACGATAAGTTAAAAATGTAAAGAATAAAATCCCTTAGCATATACGTAGTAAGTTATTTATCTGAAAAGTAAATTATCTGAAATTTCAGAGTTAACAGAATATTTAAAAGGATATAAGTTTTTCAGGCGCACTGAAATTTCACTTATTATTGCCTTGCTTCTTTATCATCTTCTTTCAAAATTTCTACACCATTCCTGTTCAGTTTTAGCATTCTGTTTTTTTATTTTCCCTGATTCAAAAAACTTTTTAATAATTTAAAGCGGTATTGCTAACTCCGACACAATATACGATTCCGAATGAAAGTCTCGTAAAATGCCCTAGCTCAGTTTCTAAATGTTTTAATATTTTGACACGAGCGTGAGGACGATCTTCACTTAACTATTAAAGAATACGACACACATTTCTTATTAAAATACCTAATACACATGACTTAAGTAAGTATAGTGACAAAGAAATTTATTCTTAATTCTACAGGAACCCAAAGGAGCTATTTAAAATTTTCATTTCAGTTTTGGGCTCGACCATGAACATATTTCATTAAATTTTTCTGTCTGATAGAGAACGAGACAGTTTCATAGCTGCCAATACGGCTTAAAATAATAAGTGTGTGCAACGGAACATTTTATCCATTATAAGATTTCTACTATAGCCATTTATTGACCACGTTATATTTCAGAATCCTTAGGGCATACTCATATTCCAGATTGCCATCTATTCGCAGTTTATGAAAACAAATTGGTTATTTGCATTCAGTCATGTTCTTTTTTGGTGTCTTGATATTACGAACAGATTATTAAACCATATAAATCAGAATTCGTATGATTTTAGCATCAGTCAAACGACAAAGTCCAGACATTCATTTTCAAATTAGCAAGCTTATCGCTGAAATCACTTTATCAGCAATTAAGTGCAGGAAACTGCGTCTTAAATCTTCGAAATAAAAAACTATAATACTAACCGTCAGAAAAAATTTTAATACAAGCATGCCTTGACAGGTAAAGGCAAGTAGCAGACTTTGTTTCCATTTTAAATGCTAGGTTATCTCTAGGTTTCGAAAAGGTATGCAAGCATAACAATTTTGGAATCATCGGCGGATAAGCTACTTTTGGATTCAAATTCAAAAATATAAAATTTGAGCCATTTTGTGCTCCATGACCCCTAAACAAAATGAGCCGAAAAATTGATGCGTGTTTTATTCGACGCACATGCATTCACTCTCTGCAACGGACATCATTCTGTGCTATGTTATGCAGACCTGAACAAACCTGAACAATGTTCCCGCCGTGCAACAAATTAATAATTCCACTTTTCAACTTAGCATCAATTCCACTCCCTTTGAACTTCTCTTTGGGACTAAAATGAAATCGCAAAACGACATCAACATCGCTGCTCTAATCGACGAGGAGATCAAATCTGCATTCATTCAGCAACGTGATGATCTCCGTAAGGACGCAAAACAGTAAATCTCTAAAGTGCAAGACGATAATCACCGTACTTATAATTTGCGGCGAAAACAAGCCCAAAAATTTCAACTTCATGACCTAGTGGCCATCAAACGAACTCAGTTTCGCCCTGGTCTAAAACTCAAACGGAAATTTCTCGGACCGTATAAAGTCACCAAGCTCAAACAAAATGACACCTATGATGTGGAAAAGTGTGCATTTTTCGACGGGCCATCCAAAACATCCACTTGTGCTGAATATATGAAACCCTGGTCCAACAATATTGAACGTATCACTTGATTTTTATTAAACTGTCAGCATTATAGGTCCTCCTGTGTTTGGACAGATGATACCTGAGAACGTTCTAATAATTGTTTTTCCCTCATATCAACTTTTTAATTCATTTTGTCATAACTAATGTTCTTTTTATTTTTTAGTTAACTGCTGTGATGTGTTTAATCTATTTTTTACTCCATTTGTGTAAGTATCCTCAGCTTTGTATCTACAGATTATTTTTTTCTCATACCTATGTTACTATATAATAATAGTTTTTTTTTAATTTGGTAATATATTATGTTGCTTCAGGCGAGGTCGCCTGTCCGGTCATGATGGCCGAATGTGGGAAATGTTATGTCATGATATTCCCTAATCCCCTATGGTGTGACGTAGGCATTGCGTCAGCAGGTGTGTTTCCCGCCTTCGAGAGACGGAGCAGACGTTGCTCGATCGCTCATATATTATTTCATTAATTGTAAACCTAATGTAATCTATCTTTGTGAATATTAATAAATGTGTGTTATCACTATGGTCGTTGCCTTTCCCCACAATTATAATGCTTGATAAATAAAATGAAAAGCTATATTTGCTTGAAACGATTCTAAGGAAACTGGTGAAGAAGTTCAATTAGTGCACATTTCCCCCGCTTTTCCAAAAGCTGATTT
Organism: Stegodyphus mimosarum; assembly: GCA_000611955.2. Taxonomy (NCBI): domain Eukaryota; kingdom Metazoa; phylum Arthropoda; class Arachnida; order Araneae; family Eresidae; genus Stegodyphus; species Stegodyphus mimosarum. The sequence continues at coordinate 299,619 of KK112771.1, forward strand.
CGATAAGTTTTAAGATCTGTTCACGCAACGTCAGTGAGAGAGTTTACTTCCAGTGTAGTTAAGCGATCAGAGCTTCCAAACGTCTTTTAAAGAAATTTCACACTTTATCCATTACTGTATAAACTTATCTTGAAAAACAGTTTTTCCGCAATAAATAAGATTAATTGAAATTTTTCCTTTTTCTCGAAACATTATGAACAAGCTGAACTCTTCAAAACATAATCTATGAGTGTGACATAAGTTCTTCTCTACCTACCCTGCTTCTGACTGAGAATTCGCTAACTATACAGGAGACTGACGAAGATCCTACTTATTTTGCTGCCAATACTTCACTTGAATTTAAAAAATTAAAATTTTAACAAATTGCAAATTTTAACAAAAGTGAACAAATTTAAAAATTTTAAATTTTTAAAAAATTAAGAGCAAATGAAAAGTTCATGAAACATTCTCTTAACGTCGAAGTTTCACAGAATAATTAAAGACTTAAAAATATAAACATAAAAGCATAAGACTTGTTAAGTAGTATCTAAATCTATTCCACAAAGTGTCTGCGTTAAGTTGAAGAAACACATCCATTTTAATCTGGAAAGAATTCCAGGAAAATCCTCCCACGAATAAGCCTACGGAAATTTTTTATCTAAAAGATTCAGTCAATGTAAGAAAGGTTAATGAAACATTTCGGTGGGCGTTTGCTTAGTAGGTATTAGTTTATATTTTTTTGTTAAATTAATATGGATTCCTTTGTATAATGGCTGCTTCTAACTACTAAAATAATTTTAACGTTTTAGCATTATATCATAGTTCAAAATCAGATTTTTATATTAGCGTTTGTATTTTAATTTAAATAAATGCATTTCAAACCCACACCTTGCTAATCTTTGTGACTTTGAACTTGGACATTTTCTAATTAGAATTACCGGCAAAAGCAAGTCGAAGACGGAAAAATTCACATGTATATTCATATCACATTCTTTTAAGATACGTGCCTAATTCCATTTAAAAGGTTTTTGTCGACTGCAACAGGAAGCCCATGGGAAATTATCTATCCCGTTTAAGTCAATTAAGATGCTTTCTTCCCCGAGAACTTTCCTACTTCGTACTTTTGAAGAATAGAGTGAAAATGTCGGTATATGATCAAAAGAAAATGAAGTGGCGAATGGGGGATAATGTATTAACCAATATTTTCTTTTGGAATTAAAATCCTTTCAAAAATAATCCGCTTTCTCAGTCTCTAAAGGTCTAGAATAACTTTCGTCTTAAGAATTTTAATAAGGTTAGGTTAGGTTAGGTTAGGTTAGGTTAGGTTATTCAATTATGGCAAAGCACACGAGGGCTATCTGCCTAAGGGGAGGAATGCCTTCGTGGAGGACTTTCTAGGGGAAACTGGCTCGTATACACGTTACACATGGGGAAAACCACGAAAACGCCCATGCAGCCAGCCCGTTCGCGGGATTCGAACCTCGGACCGAACTACCAGTGTTCAGCGTCTTTACCGCTCGGCCGCTGGTGGGCCCAATTTTAATAAGAGTTAAAGAAGATTATAAATAAAAATAGTGCTTGGACTATGTTTCGGATTACGTACTAAGAAGTATTTAAAATCTTTGAAATTTGACTGATTTTTAAATGCAACTTTTATCATTTGCTCTTTTATAAGTAAAGAACTTGCAAAGGGCTTAACGAATTTTTATACACGATTCAACATAAAATTATTTCTCAAAAGGCTAAATATATCAGGCTATGCAGAAAAAAAATGTATAAATCTGATTTCTTGAATAAGCTAAATTAAAATCAGATCTATTGCATATATTTACAAATCAAACATGAAAATAAACAAGAGCGAACATCCTTATATTACCGGATTTTAAATGAAAAGCTGTCGATTTCGAGAGGGATCAGATTTAAGGTATTCACTTTTTTAATGAAAGGATTTAAAATTATCTTATATAGATATCAATGGCGGAGCAAAGTGAAAATGAACGTAACATTATCTTATAAAAGGAAACTGTAGTGGAAAGGCTATTAGAATTTTGAATGCAATTAATTTCGTTAAGCAAAGAATGCAATACTTTTTTCAGTTGCTTAATAAACTGAAGAAGCTTAATGAATAATTTTCACAGAATCCAAAATCAAAATTGTTGTTAAGAGTCCAAAATATGATGACTTAGATTTGGATTTTATTATGACGAGGTATACTTGGACTATCTGCCTAAATGAATGGATGCCTTCAAGGAAACCTATGTAAAAGAAACTGGTTCTTATGCACGTGACACGTGAGGAAAAGCACGAAAACTCCGTCCTATCACCATGTTCGTCGGGTTTAAACCTCGGTCAAACTACCAGTAGTCAGGGACTTTACCGCTCGGCCGCTGATGGGCTTATTTTATTTTATTAAATATAAGGTATTTTCTTCCTCCTTTCTGTGTGCCTACGTGGTGTAACTGTACACATCCCATGCGTAATCGGAAGGTCCGGGGTTCGAATCCCAGCAAGGGCACTGTACATTTTTCACGTCTCCTGCATCGATAAATCAAATGACTCTACAACGTGGTTTATTTTTATTCCTCATTTGAACATAGGATTCGCGTTTATTCATGTGAAATTTTAACACAGTTTTAGTTTGCCCCGTATATCACAAATGACAGTGACAAGGTATGCTATAAATTTTGCAAGATTCAAAATTAGGTATGGGATGTTTAAGAATTGAACAATTAATTCTGTTGATCGGTGGTTCAGCCTCAAAATTGAGCTTGTGAAGAATACGAGCAGTTTCGTACCTGATGGAGAGATGACTGGTCAAAGTTGTTATGAGTATTTCTGATAAAAGAATGCCTTTTTTGACAGCAACAGGAACATTTTTAAACATTTTATGAATAACTGTAAGTAAAATACTCTGTCAATGGCAACCAATTTCAAATAATTGAACTCCTGAGAAAGATAAAATTCTGAAAGTTTTCAGGAATTCATTTGTTGCCACATTTCTGAATTACACAATGAATATTTTAATACTGACAGAATTGTTGCCAATATTGAACTGCTCTCGATGTAGTTCATAAACATAGCTACTTTGTACCCTTATCTCCTGAGATCAAATTCCTAAAAATATATTAGGAGTTATCTGCATTTTCCGTTAGTTTTTAATTGATTGTGTATTGTGTTTATGCGTTAAGTTTTAACCGATCGGAAAAGTTTGTAAAAATATGTCTGCTGTTTTATATCTTGCTGAAAATGCTTTATTTTACCCAACTTTTAGTTTAAAGAAATATATTTATTTATTCAGATTTCAACTGCTTTGAGTCTCGACAAATTTCTAACAAATAACTGGTCTATAACAAGAATATTCTTGTATACCTTTAAAGCGCAATTATAAACTGAAGGGATTTAAAAATTAAAGTAAAGGATTCATCTAAAAATACTTTTCAACAACTTCCTCTATAGTACAAAACATAGATATTTTTTCATGACTGCTGCATAATCTTAATCATATTTAATTAGAATTCTTACGTAGAAAACTATTCTTTATCTTCAAACACTAAGAACCCAAAAGAATTTAATTCCGAAGGTAAATATTAATTAATGTTACTTCACTTCCCTGGACCTTACAATGATAACACGCCTTTCTGTTCTTATAATTCACGAAATGTGAACATCTTAAACAAAGAAGACCTTAAGGAGAATCATCTTAAGCAGAGAAGTTTAATAAGCATCAATTGGATGACAACCGGTTTCAAAACTTTCTCTAGGAAACCTCTCTCTTAAATTAAAGATAAATGAAACACAAAATAATGTGACATTTATACTCTGAATCTAAATTTCCATGAATTTTTCCGGCATAATGTAAAATGTGGGAATCATACTATATCGATACCATAAAACGCACAAGCGCTAAAATCAAAACTTGATCTTAAACTTATTCATTGAGGCTATTTAAAAACGGGTGGTGATTTTGTGGGGAAAATATAAATACATTTTTCGGTTTATTTCTGAATAAAGAAGGAGTTTATTTAATCGATATCATTTCTTCCAATTACATATTTTTGTCAAGATATTTGTAATCTTGAACTAATTCTAACGTTAAATTACTATTTCTAATTTTATGTAATAAATATCAATGTTATACAGACATTCCAAGTTGCAAAATTACCGCCAGCATTTGAATTCAGTTTAATTATTTAATCCTTTCCTTCTAAAACATTTGAAACTCATTCTCTACGTATAAAGTAATTAAGAACTGCAGGAAGTAAACACAATTCCAACAGAAAGTTAATATAGTGGTTTTATCCATTTCTCATGCAATTTATTAGCTTATACTCTCTGTTTATTAAAAATGTATAGGAGAATAATCATCAGAATACATATTTAATATTTGCAGCGAGTGAAATTTTACATTCAGTTTAGATCAGATAATTCCGAAAACTACTCCAAATACATTTGCTATCATAGAAAATTTGCGCGCTAAGAAGAAACTATCGGATCATAATGAAACTTGGCATGAAAGTATGTGTCAAGCTGTTATGCAAATAATTAGAAATACAGCGTGACTGCAGATTTCGTAATGTTGCCAGAAGTCGTTGACCATCGTTCTCCATGCCGCATAAAATCATTTACTCAGAAGCATTTATTGCTTAGGAAATACCTTAGAAATACCGACGAAACATTCTTCGCTAAGGCAGTTAACAGCTTTTCTGTAAATGCTCTTCGATAATCAACTATGTAGTACTGGAAGATGATTGGTTTATTACACCATCTGCTGCCCACCAATTAGAAGACCACAAAGTTGTTTCCTATTTGGTAGTTTAGTGTATATGTTTATGAATATTTCTATTCTTTTCTATTTTTAAATTGTAATTTGTATTATTTAGAACACGTTCGGTTAGAATACAGGCGTTTGCCTTAAACCTTACATTACCATATTTTTACCTTGTATTTTTATTATGTAAATTCTGTTGTTAGTGTTTGAGAGTTTAGAACTCTGTATAACTCTGTATCTACAATTGTACTTTTTGAATTTTTCATGGGGATACTTGTGTTGTTCATGTTTGGCATTACTTCTTGATTCCGCCTGTGACTAAAGTAGTCTTTCACACTTCTCCCGTCCTACTGTTTCATTTGTTTCATAATTGCATATTTCAAATATTACACACGAAACCAATTCTAGATGTCACCACTGCAACGAGACAATGAGGCCATTGTCTTGCAAATCCCTAACACATAGCCCTCCAAAAGTTAAGGAACAGCATTTTTTTTGTGTCTAATTGCAGAATGGAGCAACATAGAAACAAGAAATTTTCAGGACATGTTCATTAAACAGTTCTTTATTGAAGCCGACTTAGATTGTTTCTAAAGTTCAACACAAACATGTATTACAACAAAAAATTGCACTTTTGGCAGACAAATTCAGTTTTAGAGAAACATTATATCATAATTTTTTTAGGAAAAATGGGGTGATATCATTACAAAAAATGGGTTCTAATAAGGAATTTGTCCATCCCTAGCTGCAATACATTGGAGGTAGCAACGTACCATGCTCCAATTAAGTTGTCGGTCAATGAAATGGAAAGCAACGAACAGACATGGAGTTAATCCATGTTCAAGCTCATCTAACGACCTTGGAGAAGGACTTAAAGCAGCAACCTGTCTCCCAAGATAGCCCCAAAGAAGTTCTATCGGATTCAGGTCTGCAGATTGAGCTGGCTATTCCATTCGCTCCATACCGTGACCCTCAAGGTATTCTTCAGCAGCCTGAGCTCGGTGTGGTTGCGCATTGGCGTCTATCAGACGAAATCCAGCACCAATAGCAGTGGCATATGGGCGGACATATTGATCAAAGATCTCGTCTCGATATCTCACACTGGTCAAAGTTTCTCCATGGAATCCAAGCAGGTCAGTATGACCGCCGAGACACCCAGCCCAAACCATTATCCCACCACCTCTGTAAATGTGTCTTTTTTACAATGTGGGATTCGTTCTTTCCGGTGCGCTGTTCCCTCCAGATCAGATGACCTGAATCACTCTCCAGTGTGAACCTGGACTAGCCTATGAAAAGAACAGAGGCCCGTTGTTGACTGGTCCATGAGACGTGTTCCCTTGCCCAATATAAACGGGCACCTCTATGTCCTCGGGTCAAGGGGACACAAACAACTTGTCGTCTTGAATACAGACCTGTATTGTGCAGGCGTCTGTGCACTGTAGTAGCTGAGATTCTTGTTCCTGTTGCCACTAAATGATCAGCCATGAGCTAAGGCACAGTAACGTTACTCGTCGTTTAGGACAAAAGAGCTTAATAACGGTCTCCCGCAGGTGCTGTAAGTCTAGATCTGCCTGGAACATGTCTTCTATACACAGAATCCTCGGGTCTAAACTGATTCCATAGTCGGTGGACCACACTACGAGAGACATTGAGACTTCTAGCAGCATCAGCTTATGACATCCCTATTTCCATTCATCCGATTGCTCGCCACCTTAACGAATCGGGGAAACGACTTCTCCTGGACTTTGATAGATTCTTCTGGATATTTTCTACGAAACTGTAATAACAACGGAGTACCGCTCCAAAAGGCTGGCGTATTGATATGGGATGCCATCACATACGATATCCGGTCCCCTCTAATATGAGCTGCGACATCATGACAGTTCAGCAACATGTTCGTGAAATTCTTCAGCCACATGTGTTACCACTCACAGGAGGACTTCCATAAGGTTCTTTTATAAAGTAAGGACGTAATAGTAAAGCCTCCGCTAAACTGTACCACTTCCCTGCCCTGCCTGATTCACAGATTGTTCACCGTTTACTTCTGAAATCTCTTCAAATCGCCAATTGGGTAACCTAGCAATTTGGTCGAACTAGAGGTACGCTCATACCAAGTGTGGAATTAGATGATGCAGAACATTATAGGAAGCCTCAAAGCCAAAATGCTCGTCCGTGTAGTATGGTGTGTTCATGTCGCCTAACAGGGTAGTAGCACCTCCATTCATTTGTAGTTTTTCCTGTACAGAATAATCGTTTTGTTTTGATATTGTACTCAATTATATCAATATTCATTCAAAATGAACAAAATTTCGTTCCATTCATTTACTCAGTGCAAAAATTTTAATAACAATGCGTGTATATCAAAATGATATGTAAATTTTATGTTGAACTTTTAAAAAGAAGCATCTTTTAAAAAGATTTGAAGTATAGAAAGTCTAAGAAATACCCCCCGAAGGTACTTCAGTTTCTTTCTACCTTCCAAAAAGTTTCGCAATTTTGAAATTTCATTAGGACTGGATTTCACAATTTTTTCCCATTGCGGTTTAATTTTTATCACGTTTCTCTTTGACAAATCAATTATCCATATTTTTACGTGTCTCATAGCCCTTTTACTCTTTTTAAAAAATATTGAAAATTAATCGCCATAACTTCGCTAAGTTTATCCTTTATTGAATTTACTTTTCCTTAACTAGCAATAATATTTAACGCTTTTAAGACGACTGCTATCATTATTAAACTTCTAATAAAATTCTGTAAAATTCTTTTGTGCATAGATAATTTAAAAAACGCATAAAAAAAAGACAACTTATGGTTATCATCATTAAATTTATGACAAATAATAATTATCTTTTTCATAAAACTTTCACAACATTAATTTTATTGTCACATATTCTGCCCAATTATTCACATATTCTGACTATTATTTAATTATTCACATATTCTGACATCCAGCACAAATCATCATATATTAAAATAATAACATACTTGCATTTGCGTGCTCTGCTACAATTATATTTTTGAGGTTAATGAGGTATTCACAGTTGTTTTGTGAACAATATCCTTCAGAAATATCCAGAAGAAGAAATCAAAGCTGAATCAAATCGATATTGTGACGAGTATTTTGTTTTTGGTGTATTATCTTTTTGTTTTTGGTGTATTATCTTTTCGTTTTAGGAAAAACTCCACTTAAACTCCTCATTACTCCATTTATTATTTCACTGTTAGTTTTATTCATTGGTCATTTTAAAATATGCAACTGTGATTACTGCTTTTAAATTAAGCGGAATTTAGTCGACAGATCGCGAAATGAATTAAACCACCCTATACGAGTCTTAGGATCACGCATTTAAATGTTTTTATTTTGTTTACGCGCTTGCAAAAACAAAGGCAAAAGTAATTTGATCAAAATTTAGCAGTACTTTGCAACAGTTTTCTTGCTAAGAATTTCAACTCTTAACTGTAGCTAAAGATATATGCATGATGTCTCACCTGTCCAGAGATAGCGACGAGGCAGCGGCAGTACCTTGATAAAGCCTATCCTCGACGTTGTGTCTGGTCAGTTCGACGACACTCTTGTTGTTGGCGCCTTTCTTCGTTTGTTGTGGTCCTTTGTTCGGTGTCCCTTGAGAAGGGGTCTGTCCCCCTATCTGCAGGGGCTCTAGCTCATCCTTAGCCTCCTTGGCGGCGGGCCTCTTGCGGAAGAAGAGGTAACACAGCGCCAAGGTCACGGCCATCGACGCTAGGGCCGCCAGAGACCCCAGCACCGACGCCAGCATCACCCCACCAGCGCCACTGAAAAGACAAAAGGTCAGACAGTCAGTATTCGTCACCTCTGAATCGTTCACACTTCGCCTCCTATTTAGCTGCAGTAATTTGAATGAAATTAATGTTTTCTTGCTATTAATATTTAAGGTTTGTTTCTCAGTTCCCTATATTTCATGTCATTCATTCTTATTTTTAGATTATTTTGTTATATTAAACGTATAATATTAAAATGTTTCAGAATTACTGTCTTTCTCAGTGCACGTCTTTGCTTACTGAGAGGTTAATTTACTGCCAGATAAAATATAGTGCGTCTTATGTGGCAATAAATTAACTTCTCTAATATGTAAAATTGCATTCCTAATAATTAACATTTATTTGGGCATTAATTCATTTCTTGTAACATATTACTGCCTGCGGATGGGTTGTCCTGATATAAGTTTGCTATTAAGTTATAAGGTATTTCTCCCGCCTTCGTGGTGTAGTGGTCTGCATGCTCGATGCGTAACCGAGAGGTCCGTGGTTCGATTCCCGGCGAAGGCTATGCTTATTTTTCACCTCTCCTGCTTCGTAATAACCTAATGTCTCTACACTGGCGCCCGAACTAAAAAGGTGGTGGATGATGATTCTCCACCACCGGGATTTGGCGATTGGGTCCCCAAAACCCCAGTCGCCCGTTAAAAGGAGGAGTATATAAGGTATTTATCCCGCCTTCTTCGCATGCCTTCGTGGTGTAGAGGTCTGCATGCTCGACGCGTAACCGAGAGGTCCGTGGTTCGATCCCCGGCAAAGGCGTTGCTTATTTTTCACCTCTCCTGCTTCGTAATAACCTAATGTCTCTACAAAGTTAACTTGGATGTATCGCATTAAATAACTGATTAACTTCACAAAACTGTTCTTCCTCACTACATTCCAGAATTTCAGATTGGATTCATTTGATTGTTAATAAGTACCAAATGCATAGCTATATTTCTTACGCTCAATAGAAGAGGAAATCATTAGGCTTTAGAGTGGGTCTGTTAATGCGAATTTTGCATCTTTATCCAAGCCGCTGCCAATGCATGGTGTTTAGTGGAAGGCAATTTACTAAGCCATTCAGTTCTATTCAGATTTGAGGCTCGAATACATGATGGACCAAAGAAGCAGAAGGAATTCTTATCCTACGTCTACGATTATATATATTTGTAACTAATATATTATGCCTTTCAAACTGGGGCAGATAAAATCTTACAATCAAAAATCCCTTCGAAAAATTTGTAGGAGAAACGATCTTACCAGTACTTCGAACACTCGTAAAAAATATTCGAAATACATATGTTTAAAAAAAGACTGGTACAAAGTTTTGAACAGGTTTTTGAGTTTTCCTTTACACAAGGCTACAAAGTAAACACAACGGCACCTTGGATATCAACGTCTAGGATTCTTGCAATAAAATTCAAGGAAAACGTTAAGATTAAGTATCTTGCCCACGTATTCTTTGCCTTAACTTCTCTTTTTAATCCGATCGCTATGGCAGAAAGCTACATTATAATTAAAAAAACTATAAGAAAGCTTTAAATAAACATAGAAATACATTAAAAAGCATTTATGTTTAATCTCCAGTCAAGGTAGGGTTTTAAAAAATGATCTCAGTCGCTTTAAACGTCCTAAGTTCAAAATCTTAACAGCACCTTTACCAGAATTTTTTTACGTGAATGATAGTTTCCCAGTAGTTATGCATGTTTACAAGAATCATTGCCAATCCTCTCAGTTGCGCCTTCAAACGAGTTTATCCGTACTGTATGAATGTTTTTTTTTAAGGTAACGTACATTACAGACTATCAGGGTAATATTTTAGTACAAGTACACTGCAAACTTTTAGTACAAGAAAACTTGGAAGAACTGTCTTGAACACAAAGTACTGTCACCCGTTTTTGCTATGTCGGATACAGAATGCTTAGATTGACAGATACATAATTAGATCACAAGCAAAGTAGTAACTTATCTTCACGAATAATTTTATCTTAATCTATGATATTTTTGTTTACGGAGGAGGAAATGATCTAGGTGTTACGCGTAGGAAGAAGCCTTATAGTTTTATAATTAAATAAAGAGCAAAACTGGAATCACGGTTTATTCACTTACTTTAATTCCAGTGCCAAGATTATATCAATGTTACTTAATCTAAGAATGCCTTACCAAAATCGAAGAATACAAATTAAAACAAAAAGCTATATCCGTGAAGTCTTCATTGAAATCTTTCTTTTATTAAGCCTATTTCATGGGAGCTACTAATAAATGCAAATGAATTAGTGAAAGTCAAATATCGAAAAGTTTCAAAGCAGAGTAATAATCTTTGCAACCAGTCTCGGAATAACATTTGTTTATAGATGCAATAAGTAAAAACTGTATACAGCTCACCAAAGAATAAAGTTGTTTTAAATCTAAATTCCTAAAAAGATATTACACTAATCGGTAATTGCATATCGAGTAGCTACTTCAACAGAATATGGAAATGTCAAATTCAACGATTTACTTTTTGTTCAAATCTCTTTAGGTAACAAATAAAATAATTTCAACCTAAATTTGTAATTTACATTTAGATCCTGAAAAAAAGTGAATGATTAATGAAGATTGGAATAGTGCCAGAAAGGAAGGCCTGAGGAGCTCCTATGAAAAAAGAAATAAACTGTATCTAATCTTACTTACAGAGTATTAACACTAAGACGATATACTATTTTGTTGCCATAGAAAAATATTCCAAAATGTTTTTTTTCGCTCCACCTTTTCTGTATTCCTGAACAGAAAAAACATCGAAAAACATTTCTCAACAATTAGATTCATAACAAATTTAAAATAATACTTTTTTATCTTTTTTCTTGTTGGTATTTACGATGTACGTTATTACGTGTAAATGCTAAAGAGGTTTTACTGTCGATACATTAATTTTGAAATGAGTGTACATTTATGTTTTCAATGAATATTAAACTGGAAATTTACTTCTCAATCACAGCCTATGAATGATCTTATTAAAATATCAGCATTTTCAAACACGTTACAAAGAAACATTGGCATAAAATTACAACGAGCAGCTCCTCCAAGTGCAAGAGATGGCTTAATGTACTAATTGTTATTCTTAACGTTTTTTAATTTAAAAAGGATTAACATTCATTCCACATTATTGTAGCAAAATTCATGTAGAATTAATTCTAATTCTAATGCAGAATCTATTGTTCCGTTATCTTATTTTATTAAAACAGTATATATCAAGGAACGATTTCCAGCTCTAAATGGAGGAAAAAAGATAACTAAGGACGGAGGGAGGGGTTACTTATATTTCCTTAACTTTATTTGATTTAAATTCAAGAGATTTTGTTATCCCGTTATTTCCGCTTGCTAATGCACAAGAACAAAGTCATTTCTATTTTACTTTAAAGTTTTGTTTAAATCTTGTTAACATTTACTAGTAAACCGAAGTATTAAAATTTTATTTAACTTACATAAGACAATCCGAAAGAGGCTTAGAAACCATTTTAATGCTTTAGAATACAAGGATTTCCTATTAAAGTTATCTTTTGATCGGATTAAAAGGTAAATTTATTTCTCTTGTAGAATAAATAATAATCTTAAATCTTTTAAACATGTTACACGGATATTTTTCAAAACAAGACATGCATTAAAAATTAAAAGTTGTTGAAAAAAAGGAAAAGAGATGGAAATTTATACTAACATTTGTTCTGCCCCGTTTTATTAATGATAGATAATGGATAAATCATGAATCAGAGAGGAACGTTTTGAATGCGTTTAATACTAGAATATATGTAACTTACAGTGAAAAAAATTACAGTTTGTAACGTTTTATATGTTTTTTTACAAGTTTACGGCATATAATTCATTGGATTTCAAAGCGCTGTATCGTTAAATGTATAAAATTTACAAAAATTATTGATACTAAAAAAAGCAGGAATCTCATCCCGTTTTCTTGATACTCTACAAAGTGACCAGTTGATTATGTGATACAGATTAAAGCCGTGGTCAAGTTCGATCCAAGCGTTTTGCAGCATATTCTTCAAAGACTCCTGATTTAATGTTGTGTGAGTTCTGTCTTTGAGAACATATTTAGAAATGCGTTTGTTCACATACCCTGCTACCGGCAACAATGGTAGCACTCAGAGAAGGCGATTTCCTGTTGTGATGATATTGAAAAGAAATAATAGATAAGCCTAAACTCAACTACCGCCTGGATGCCTATTATGTGACCAACGGGACATGGATAGAATATCTGTGATTGTCCTAGGAAACGAGTTTCTGTTTCATTTTGTGTATAATTTTTTTGTTGCAGATGTGATACTTTCTAAAAAATAAACTATTCTCAAATATGATGAATCATTTATAGTAGCAGCACTATATTTCATTTGCATTGTTGCACATTTCGTTTTACTTTTGGATTCTTGTAAATATGTGTAACATTCACTTTTTTTTCCCTCTTTCAAATGATGTATTAGCTTCTATGAAACTTTGCAATTTTTAAAAGGCTTAAGATAAGAAATGTCACTTGTTGGAATCGGTCACGCTTGATTATAGTATTTAACTCTACACTGCTACTTGTAAACTTGCCAAGTCAGCGACATTTGAAAATTTTATGAATAAATCTTAAATTACGAAAAACATTTCTGGATGTATTTCACTCTAAACTCGTATTATAGATTTCTCTGATATGGAACACTTAGAACCATCGACAAAAGAAAATTATGAGAAAAGTTTAGTTGTCCAATTTTCATATTCTCCCCATGAAATCAAAAGCTCAATTGCGAGGTACTTATTAACGTGACCCTATCGTCATGACATATGCAATTCACCACATTAATGATAATTTTAATTAAGCAAATTTCACATTTTTCCTTTTTGTGCTGTAAGTACTGTATATTCCGGTCTATAACGACACTTTTAATACAAAAACTAAGATCAAAATTTACGGATGCGCATTATACGCTGAATATAAATTTCATTATCGGATAACATGAGAAATTCTTCTGTCATAACTTCAAGCGCATCATAGAGTTTAGTTTTATCTTAATGATCATAAGTAAATCCACAAATAATAATTATCATCCGTTCAGTCCACAAATAAATAATTATCATCCGTTCCATCTTTCACCAACACCAAACATCCTTGTGACAACCATTTCCATTTTCTTTCGTAAACTGAATGACTTTGCATTTGAAATCAACACTGTGTTGTTCCGTTCGGCAGGAGCCATATTGGCTACTAAAAGAAACTGTACATCAACTGTATTTCAATTACAGTAAATAAATTCGACTTACTAAAGCGTTCAACGGTGACTAAAAATCACGCCTTCAAATGACTATATAAAGAGGAAACATCTGGCTCTTAATTCCGCGAATTCATCCTGATCAAAATGGCATTCTTACCCCAAATTCTATGCCCCTTTTCCAAAACTCTAGGATAACATTCTTGTGGACATTTACATTGAATATACATACCATCCTCTTTGCAGAATAATATATTTATTCCCTCAAGCATTTCTCTACCACACACATTGTCCCCCCTATCGCTCTTCAATTCAGTAAACCATTGTTTGAACGCGAGATAAAAAATCTTCAAATAAAAGGCTTCAAATGATTTATCTCTTGCATATGTATCTGTCAGGTTTCTTCACATAGGAAAACGCACGCGTTATACGACCAATATTCCTAAAAATTAATAAATGTAGTTTAAAATTATAGGTGCGCGTTATATGCTGGAATATACGGTATACTTTGTAATTTTAATATTTCACATATTTTACAATTATGTCCATTTTATGTGTATATTTGTTTCCTATTGCACTTTCATATATTTGTATATGTTTGTTTGCTTGTGGAGAGCAGCTCAAGCGCTTCACAAGTAGCCATATGGCTTAATGAGGACAATACAGTACAACATAGAGTACAACATTAGAGTATAACATAGAGTACAATATTAGAATAAAATATATTCAAATATATGGGAGGGCTAAGTTGTTCAAAGGCAAACTGATGTTTTTTGTAGATACACAGTGTTGGAAACGTCATGGCCATATATATGTTAGTGTGTAGATAACGCAAGAAATGTAAGAGCAGCACAAAACTGAATAAAATACATTTTATTAATAACAACAGGTACATTTGCGAAACGCACAGCAATTATTCGAAGTTGCTGTAGTGAGCAATACCACATGCCCGCCAAACCTCGGTGAGCAGAATTATGAACATTCTAGGAGACTTCAGGCATGTCTTGGCGGCAGCTACGGAGAGACGTGCGAAGAGATTTTCAGAATTTTGTTTCAGATTTTGTCAATGGAGATGCCGTATTTCAGAGCCTTCAGGTAACCACAGAAAAGTAATCGTAGGTCAGTATCGCGCCGGCCACTCATGATCCACTAGTGTTTAGATGTCATGTTTAAACGTTAAGGTGTATAATCACTGAAATAGTCAGAATCCTCATCATGACGAAATCAATGCTATGGTACACAGACTACT
>KK112771.1:314640-385597 GCA_000611955.2 Stegodyphus mimosarum
GCTGAAACAGAAGTTCTAACAAGATTTCCTCCACAAATATCCTGTTCGTCCACATGAACAGGAATGGGGAATGAGTCTATAAATTGTCCCCGACAATGTCAAAAAAAGCATTTATATTAAACACGATTACATTTTTGATTATTCAAACTGTAATGAAATTTCGGGATTTAAAAAAGAATGCCATAAAAATGTATTTCCTGTCAAAGTGTATTGTTACAAAAGTTTCAGGTTTAAAACAATAGTAGATATATAAATAAAGACAAAATAAGAGTCATGTCTGAATTTTCGCCAAAAGAGAGAGTGGGAAAAAAAACTAAGCAAAGAATATTTTTTTTAAATGGAAAGTGTGCATATGGTAAAGAACAAGAAATTACTTTGAAATTAAGACCTCGGGTAATATCACATATTTGGTTTTGAAAAATCGTTCTGCTATATGGCTCTTAAAATACTAAATAATTAATTTCAATATATGTTATACAAATCATAACTGGTAATTCAAACAAATCACATGAGAAAAGCCTTCTTCGGAATACGTTTCTTTATCATCTAACAGAAGATAAGCTTATTCCACTGGGAAATCAGAGCTCATTCATTTTATAGCCTGAACAGATGTAAGTATCCATTACCTCCTGAACAACCAGACTCCATTAGCCAATCAGTGATAAGACAATATGGACAGGAAAGCTGATGTCATCACGCATTTTCTTTGCTCTATTTGAAGCGGAGATTCTTTGTCATGTGATAAACTCATGTGGTTTTATTGTTGTCGGTAACTTTTTTTATACATTTTTTGAGCGTTAGCAGAGATTTGGATGTAGAACGAATAAAAGGTAATATAACAGAGATTTCATTAAAAAAAATTAGAACTTTCTTATTTTCGCCGACGTTGTTATTTAATTAGCTATACTTTTAGTAACATATATTAATTTTGATAACGTACTTCTGCAACATCAGCTTTTTTTAACTAAAATCAAAGAAAGGCTTTTTTGTCATCAAACACATACATCGTAAACTATATGTTCTACATTTTACTAAATACTTTCCAAATACTAGTGCTAAATGCTTTTCTAAATAGACAAATATTTACACTTTAATGCTTTCGTTGAAATGACCGGTACAGTCGGCCTTCATCCCTTAGAAGTTATAAATTTCTAACATTATAAACGATGCATGTGTCACCCCGACGACCCATGGATTGAATGACGTGGAAAAAAATACCTACATTTGATCGGATATCTTCAGCGGCGCATACGATTCTTACAATCAGATCCATTTCACACTTTACAAGCGTCATAACAACAGTTTAAGTGCTTCCCAAAAAAATAAATCAAGGCTGATCAAATCCAGAGAGCTTCGGGATCACTACGTTCAATCTAACGTTGGCAAAACAACACACTCAAATGTCTCCGAACACATTTTATATAAATGGGAGGAGCCTCATCTTGTTAACACCACATACTGCATCTCACATTCTGTGGCACAGGGTAAAATAAACCTGGTATAACGTACTAACAAAAATGAGATAATTTGTTGATTCCATAGGTGATATGTAACTCCTTAAATGGCAGATCAACGAAATGAATTTCATCTTGCAGTGGTAAGCAGTCTCAGTGGCATTGTTTTATATAAGTATTTTCATCCATTTCATATCTATTTACTTACCCTGCTTGACACCGCATTTCATCTCTATGAGAAGCCTATTGTGTTAAAAGGCAACTCTGCGGTTCGGCATCGAAATAACATCCAAAAATCGCAAGCATGGAGTGTGATCGAAAATATCCGAACAAGCAACAAGCATGGAGATAGGAAACAAAGGAGAGGCGCGAATTCGTTATCCCCATAGACTCCTTCGAACTAGAAACACACCCTTTGTGGTGACCAAAGCATTCAGTGACTTGGCATTAAGATCGGTAAGCTTTGACAAGATTGGAAGTTATTTTGTAATTACATTGTAAATATAATGTGTATATTTTCTTTTTCTGCAATATTCCAGAGTCATAAGTATGTGAAAGAATATATTTTTAACAACATTTCATTTTGAATCGAATTAAATGGTATACTTTTCCCACAAAAGTTTGCTTGGAACAGTATTCGCTGAATGAAATGCTTTTACAACTTTTAGTTAATTACATTAGGGAAAAAATTCAAAGCAATTCGATTTTATTCGGTTAACGATTATAATAATTAAAATCAAAGTTTATTGTATTCTTAACATTAAAATAATACATTATTACTTTTCTGTTTACAGAGTTCTTTCTGAAATACTTTGTCAAATATGGGAGGAGTTTCAGCTTCTGAAAAATCTTTTAAATCAAAAATGATAGTCACTCTATAAGTAATGATCTGTTTGCTTCATTTCAAATTAAAGAAACTTTTATTTTAATAGTCAAATACATTAAATATTACTATTGATTTTGATTTCCGTACTTAATTTTCTACAGGTATTTCTGAAAGAAATTATTTTCTACCCTTAATTTCACAAACACGCATTTTAAAAATTCTACTTTACTACTTCCTTAAGTACTCATCTCACAGACTTAGCTCTACAAAACCTTTAGTAGATTGTTTTGTAGTGCGAGGAATTCTTGTCAAATATTTGTGAAAATATTTTCAGTTTATATTTAATATTAAATGTTAATGTTAATCATTATATATTTAGATATTATTTATAATCATTATAAATTTAGATATATTTAATAACTAGATTTCTTCACAGCAAGATTCACATGAGTTTAGGAATGAATAAATGCTTTATTTAAAAATGTTTATAAAAATTTTATAAATATTTACGTATTTTTAAAGGCAAATGCACGCTTTTTACGAGGATATTCATATATGTTTAATATATTTTACATTCGTCATGTGCAAATCTTTAATTCTTGAGCATTTTCGGTTTTCGAGGAAATAGTTTGTAACAATACAGGAGAGTTTTGTATATAAGAAATATACACAAATAAGCCTTAAATGAAAATTACATGCATTATTCTGAATATGCACTAAAACTGAGTTTTCCTTCGAATATCCTCCACGTCTCGGCAGATATCCCTTGCATACTTTAAACTACTTAAAACTTAATTATACCTGTGTATGTGTCTGATTATAAATATTTAACATGCATAATTTTATATTTCCATTTAGCCATCAAGTTTTAAACTGTTGACTTAAAAAAATGCTTTTGGATGCATTCATTATCAAATTCAAATTTTCTAATCAATGTATTTTTATGCAGAGCATTTAGTATCTCTCTTAGGAATTTTACCCAATTCCTCTTGGCAATTTTATCCGTTTCGGCCCTTTTTAATTATGATATTGAGAGCAAATTGTAATATGCTCCAGTAAACCATTCTTTGGATACGAATGCGACCTGCAAATGTTAGGAACGAACCTCGAATTTCCGAGAAGAAAAGACATGCATGGCAAATATTTAACGGTCTGGAATAGGAGGATCATTCACGATAGGACACACACATTCTGTTACACAGATATGATTACAAATGGAAAATATAAAGACGACTTATAAGCATATCTCTCTAGATATTTATTAATTTCAAGGATTTCATGATTTCTAGGTGATCTCATTTTTCGGATAATATGTATTAAAACAAAGTGATAATTTTTCAGTTACGTAAAAATAAAATGATAAGTTTTAAATGAGCATCAATTATGCCTCTGTCATAAAAATTTTAAAAATTGCACATTATAATACACAGTCCAGTCACTTTAATGTGACCACCACGTACTTTCCATGTCAGAGTTAAATAACCAATCACAGAAGGCAGGTGGCAGCACAGTGCAGTTGAGCGTATATAAAGGGTGTGTGAGGGCTTCGGAAAACATTTCAATCGTTGGCGTAATGCAGAAACGAAGCGATTTATCCGACTTCCAAAAGGGCATGATCATTGGCTTTCGGGCCAAGGGTGGAAGCATTTCCGAAACGGCTGAGTTTGTGAACTGTTCGCGTGCCGCCGTGGTAAAAGTGTACCGTGCATGGCAAAATGGGACTGTCCAAAATCAGCGACGTGGCAAATGTGGTGCACCACGGGCCATAGATGACAGAGGCGAACGACGGTTGCGGAGATGCGTTCGGGCAGATAGACGGGCTACCGTTGAGCAACTGACCACCAAAATGAACCAAGGGGCTACCAAAAGTGTCTCCCAAAGTACTATTCAGCGAACATTGCTGCGTCTGGGCCTCCGAAGCAGACGCCTGGTTCGTGCACCTATGCTGACTGCTGTTCATCGACGGCGAAGGCTAGAATTTGCACGCCAGTACAGCAGCTGGACGTCCACTGAGTGGCGACAGGTTGCGTTTTCGGATGAATCGCGTTTTATGCTCCATCGGACAGATGGACGTTGGCGTATAAGGCGTGAAACCTCTGAAAGGAACCACCCTGCAACCATTGCCGGAACGGTCCAAGCTGGAGGCGGGAGCATTATGGTCTGGGGAATGTTTTCCTGGCATTCTCTAGGTTCACTGATCATTGTGGAAGGCACAATGGATCAATACAAGTACGCATCTGTCCTTGCGGACCATGTTCACCCCTACATGCGCATTGTTTTTCCTCAGGATGATGGCATCTTCCAGCAGGACAATGCGAGGTGCCATACAGCTGCCAGTGTACGTGCGTGGTTCGAAGAGCACCAGGATGAGTTTACCGTCCTCCCCTGGCCAGCAAACTCACCTAACTTAAACCCAATCGAGCATCTGTGGGACCATCTCGATCGAGTTGTTCGCGCCATGGATCCTCAACCGCGTAATCTAGCGCAGCTGGCCACGGCATTAGAGTCGGCATGGCTCAACATCCCAGAGAACACCTTCAGGGACCTATGTGACTCTCTTCCTGCACGTCTCGCAGCAGTCCGCTCTGCGAAAGGTGGGTTATTCTGGCTTTTGACAGATGGTCACATTAATGTGACTGGACTGTGTATTATGTGAATGTCAAAAAATGTTTTATTTAAAACATTTTGATATTTGGAACATAAAATAAAAGTAACAAGTACACTATCAAAAGTATAGAAAGAAGTATCCAAATTTTCATTAACTGGTTAAAACGTTTTTAACTGGTTAATGAAAGCGGTTAAAATTAACCGTTTGGTTAGTGATAAGGAAAATTATCATTAAAGTGTTATATTTTTGTGACATTTTGACATTTTAAAGATGCCTTAAGTTATTTTTCATTCTTTACACGCATTTTGCTAAAATCTATATATTGTTGTCCAGTAGTTTACAGTTTTATTAAACGAATTCATAATCAAAATTGCTGTTGCAAGTTATCGAATTATAACGAAGATGCGATTTGTGCGGAAATCGTAATAAATAATACCAATTGCTATTACCCATCCAGCAATGAATGTTCCTTTTATGCGGAAGTGTCCCTGCTTTTCGACTTGTGCAGAAATGCCATGCAAGTACTATCAAATGGCTGTCAAGGTAACATGCTCTAAATGTAAAGTACCTTTTGGCTGTCGAAGCTCGGCAACAGTGGGTCAACCGTAGGGCGAGGATGATGTCTCCCTTTACTCCTACCTCCAATGCGAAGAAGATACGGTCAGTTTTTTTCTTCAGTAGAACTCCCTGAAGGTTACTTCTTTTGTAGCGCTTACAGCTTGCAGTCGCTTTTATTGCGGCAAAGGAAAATATGCTTTGTAGTGAAAACAGGAGTCATTTATTTCTAGAGTTCCGGTAATCATATGTTAAGCTTCTGAAGACACCGAATATGCAGGGGCGAATCACTGCGTGCTGATTTTCTCATTCCGAAGTAACTTATAAGGTATTTCTCCCGCCTTCTTCGCAGGCCTTCGTGGTGTAGTGGTCTGCATGCTCGACGCGTAACCGAGAGGTCCGTGGTTCGATTCCTGGCGAATGCGTTGCTCATTTTTCATGTCTCCTGCTTCGAAATAACCTAATGTCTCTACAAACTAACTCATATAAATCTGGAAGAGGCAGTTGCCAACTATACCAACACAAACACTCAACTGAGATGCGATGATGTGTCAAACTGTAGGGGTTCGCGTGAGCCCATAAATGCGCAATGTGCTACGCCTTATTAGTCAATAAAATAAGCATCTTAGATACATTAGTCCGCGCAAAAGGACAAGCGTGCAGGGTGATATCTGGGGAACAGTGACTGCACATTGTAGAGATGATACTAAGCTTGCAAAACATGATGTACGCTATCCTCCTACGACATGAGCGATGGCATATAATATATGCTAGTACTCGGATTCCTTTCATTGGCATACGACACATTATGTTCCATGGAGAAAGAAACGGTCAACCGTAGCCTCCTCTCACTATGTCTCCTACCTGTTAAACACAAATTGTGATACTCATTCAAAAACAAACGGTGGTCATATCTCAGTGTTGGAGCCGTTCTCGATACAGTCATTGAGCTGCTTGTGCGTTGCCATCAGCCAATCCATACACCGAATGCGTGTCTATCAGGTACCTGTTCGCATAACGTACACAGGCTCCTCTTAAAACGACTACTGCTCGAATAATGAAAAACCAGAAATTTCTCCTCCAGCGGTTTACGGTCATGGGTTCCTATGCAATTCTAAATCCTTATGGACCCTTAAAGTTTGTACCAATATTTACTGTGCATCCTATACATATATAAAGTGTTCATGAAATTTCTTATGTGGGTTTTATTTTTGTAACTTTTGATCACAGATACGTACTTACGCTTACGAAAATTCTTTAAGCAAGGAATATATTAATGTTACCACACTTTGTAATTTAAAAAATTACAATGTGTAAGAAACAAATGTTCACATTTACACAAAATTTAGTTCAGAAAAAAGGTTCCGGTGTTATTAGATTAACTACTAATCTTTGATAAGCCGTGAAAAGTGCATAGACTATGCCGTGAAAAATACTCATTAACAAACATTTTCTGAAAACGTTCTCATTCAGAGAATTTTATCGAATTCAGATTTTAGAAGACAGTGATAGGCTTCACTGCTGGAACAAAACCAACTCATAATCACTTGCATAAATCAAAAATGAAAAATATCTTAGCTTGATAAACTACATGCAAAATATTTATATTATACACTCACTTCTAAAAGTTAACCACGAAGATGTAAAATGCAAAAAAATCACCAAATGCTACTTTGATTGACACAAAATTCGGCAGGAAAGTAGCATATATATTTATGCATACAACAAAATCAATAATTATATATAGAAATGAAAACAATATTAATTTTTTGTAAGTTATCAGATAATGACATACTGGAGACTTAAACAGAATTATGTATAAAGTGAAAATAAACAGCATAAAATGAAAAAAGGACATTAATAGGGTATGTGACGCCCCCCTCATCTATATACAAATGTTACACCTTATGACCATGCTTTCAATTAGGTGGTCAACCACCGCAGAATTAAGCAATCTCCATTCTTGTAGCCATTCCGTGTAGAGCAGTTTCCAGCTCAATAAGACTGGCTGGAGGTGGGAAACGTCAAGATACAGCACGGCCGAGAGCATCCCAAAGATTTTCAATCGGGTTAAGGTCGGGCGAATATGCTGGCCACGCCATACGCGCAGTCCCTTCACTCTCCAGGTAGTCATCGACGGTGTCAGCTCTATGTGTACGTGCGTTATCGTCCATTAAAACAAAAGTAGAGCCAACTGCTGCAGCGTACAATCTCACAATGGGTTCTAGGCCTTCATCTCGATACCCGACAGCCGTCAAAGAACCCCGTTTAAAGATGTGCAGGTCGGTGCGGTATCTAATGAAATTCCTGCCGACACCATAATGCTTCCGCCTCGGAATGCGTGATGTTCGGTGATGTTTTGGGACTGATTGCGTGTTCGTTGTTTACGCCATATCCTTATAAGTTTGTCATCTGGCTCCAGAGCAAATCTTGACTCATCAGTAAACATGGCATTGCCCCAGTCAGACACATTCCAATTGACATGTTCCACTGTAATCGTGCCCCTTTTGATTGGACGGATAGAGGAACACAAACTTGAGATACCCGGGCGTACAGACCACTCATATGTAATCTTCGGCGTACAGTAGCTGCAGATATCGCCTTACCAATGGACGCTGTAGCCATAGATGTCACACGTGTAGAGGTCGCTCTGCGATTTCGCTTGGCTACAGTAGCAATATATCGATCTTCTGCGTGGGTTGTAACCCTTGGGCGACCGGCTACGGGCCTTCGGCTATGGGTCTTCAGACAACTGTCTGTGTGGTTTGGAATTGTTTCCATAAACGTTAAATTACAGAATGATGAACGCCGAAGAAAAGAGCAACATCTGTGATCGACTGTCCTTCTTCATTGCGCCCCACAGCATGTCAGTGTTCAGAATCTTCCATTTGTCTTCTGGAAGTCATAAAACACGTATGTCTCGAAAGCAAATTGTACGAAAGTTTTAAACACCTTCTATCAGCACTTACAATCAACTTCTGTAACCCTTCATAAAGCTGTCTTCTTATAAGACTGCCTTGTTTGCGTATTTCTTGACATAAAAGCGTGATTGGCTGTTACCTAATATATTTGCATACTTCCATCTACCTCTGCAGCGAATTGCATCCTCTTCAATTCTGATTGCCTTTCGGAAATTAGCATTTTCCTCTCCGTGCTTAGCTTTTGGAAGTGAGTGTATTTTTAGCATTTGAAAGCTAAGAAATTACTTGTGTGAAAATTCTTTCGGTATTTCTTATGTAACAAAGTTATAAATAAAATAATGTTACACTTTAGTAAATTATAAAGAATTTTATAAAGACTTTTAGAATCATTAGAATTTTTTGGAAGCATAAAATCGAAGGTATCTGCAATGCCATAGCCAGAATTCGAGCTCCAGAGCTCTCGAATACGCGTTGAGTGTGCTTTCCAGTTACACCACGAAGGCATGAATAGAAGGCAAGGAGGAAGAAATACCTTTCACATTGAATGACATTAAAAGAAAACGCTCAGCGTCAGATTATTCGAATTTATTTTACACCGACCTTTCAAAGTAAACTAAAAAAAAGGTGAAAATCCAAAATTTTGAAATGACATATAGCTTGATTAATTTCTGTCACACAAAAGTCAATAGGTTTATGCTTTATTTCTTAGTGTAAATTTTTATTAGATATAATTACAGGGATCAATTCTAGCAAAATTAGATTTCGCAATTTTCCAAATTTGAGATTATAAATTTAAAAGTGTCAGAATATTAATATTTGAATACATTTCTTAAATGAAAGTGTATGTTTATGACCAACGGTTGACAAAATAGAGGCTGTATAAGTACAATTATGATACATGAAAATGCTTTGTAACATAAATTTGCACATCGAATGGATAAAATAGAAATACAGCAAATTATTTTACCCAGAAGCGTGTGTAAAAGGACTGTTGATAAAAACTTTCAGTGCTCTTGTTTGGCATATACAATATCGAATGATACGAAAAACTTTCCTAAAGAAATCTCTTAACTTTTAGGGGGAAAAATGCGATTTGTTATCAGTTTGTAAGATTTCAGATAAACTGGTTATTCGTCAATTTTGTATTATAAATATTGCACTTAGGAATTTTCTTAACAATATTAAAAACAAATTATATTCTTAGTACCTGAGGTTTAATTGAAGCTCTCTTATATATGTACTTTTTGAGAATTAATGTAGTATTTCTTTGGTTAGTTCTGGCTTTTAGTTATCATTCTGCACATAGTTACAGCTAAAAGAAATTATTTATATGGTTTATTTTTCTAACTATTGTTGTTCGATTAAAATTGTCAGTCATTGTGGCGTAAATCATAATACAGAATAAAGCTTTATAAAGTAAAGAAGTAAAATGTTGAAAACAGAATGATGAGGTAGACAAAGAAGTGCCCATATATATATATATATCTATATAATATATTTCTACTATGATAAAGCACGGAAGGATCTCTACCTTCATGAAGAGATACCTTCATGGAGGATTTTTCTGAGGGGAATTCGGATTTTAATTGATAGTATTTAAGCAAAATGTTTCAATGATGATTTTCTAATTTTAGTTATAATATTTAAAAATATAAAATATTATATCCAATTACCATTGCTAGTATATTATGTCGGAATAAAAATTTACAAATAAATGTAAACTCTTAGAAAAAAAATTTAAATCCTCTGATTGTAAAAACTACAATGATTTTCCCAATGTTAACAACAGCATTTTTATTTGATTACTATCTATGAAATGTTAAAATGTTGTAAACGTTCTCATTCACTGCTATATTTTAAAAAATATCATTTTGAAGGTTAGGTTATTTGATTATGCCAAAGCACAAAGGGGATATCTGTCTAAGGTTAGGATGCTTTTGTAGAGGACTTCCTAAGGTAAACTGGCTCGAATCCACGCTACACATACGGAAAGCCACTAAATCAATTATGCTACCAGCCAGTTCGCCTGGACTTCTAGTATTCAGTGTTCTTAACCAATCAGTCACTGATGCTGAATGTTAAATGAAGCTTTCACAATTCTACCCATAATGTAATACGGTAGATATGTTTTAGGAGTAACTGTTTAGAAGTTTGATCTGATTTTACGTTTTCGGATACTTCCCAACCCGATGGTAATCTGCCTACAGCATAATCTGACAATGTAGAAGGCTTTTTAAGGGAAACTGGCTCGTAATTACATTGACATGTAAAAACTGCAAGCGCTTTTTTAAACTATATTGTCGAAGCACCCTATTCCCCGTCATTGAAATGAGACTGCAAGTGCTTCTTTCGCCTTCCATCTGTTTTTCTTCACTTTTTAATCAAAAAACGAAATTTCAAACATTTAAATTATATCTTCCCATAACTTTTCATAAGTAGGCTTCTCCTTAGACATCAAAGTTTTTGAGAAAATGATGAACTTTAATATATTGATTTGAAGGAAAATTGGGAAAAGAATCTCCCAGAACAAAACGACAGTCAACAGGAGCTAAGCTGTAGTCTAAAGGATGAATTAAAACAATTATCCTCCACAGAGTACGTTTAGAAGTATAGAAAACCATAGAACTCAATCTTGGGTGTCTGCCAAATGTTTCCTGTTTGCGTAGCAAGCTGTGAAAACCCTCGTAATAAATGGATTAGTGGTTGATACATGTTAATTATGTAATCCTGCTGATGCAACAAGCTTTCATAGGCGTAAAACGATTCAACATCTTTTCTCTATCCAATAAAGTTTACTTTATTTAAGCATTTTAATACTCTTTCAACCCCGTGCATTAACAAAACATCTTAAAATAGTAAGTGAATTGAATAACTCGAGTAAACGAACTGAATATATAATTCGTAAATAACTATGAATTCTGTTTCTCCTTTTAATTTCCTGCAGTATGAAAGTTATGTGCTAAAGTTTAAATTAGTGAGCATACTCCCAGTACCCAATGTTTGAGATATTTGTACCTTATTATACTACCTCTATCTATGCTTTTAAGAAAGACTTGTTGTTCAGAACTATTTCGTCTGAGGGGGAGGGGGAACTCCACCACTCTGTATCTCTAAAGTCACACATCATAAATTTACAGAAACAACAACAGATTAATCAGAAAAAGTAAAATTAAGAAAATCAGTACAATTAAGAATCGGAATACTTCTGATTATTATACTCTAGATTTTTTTCTTCTTTGTAGAAGCAAAGGAAGTATTGCTATTGCGAAAAATTCCGAGTATGATATTTCATAGAAAATATCCATTTTGCCGCTCTTGAATCCATTTGAACGATGTTTTTGAGTGATATCTGTATGTATGCCAGAATAAAGGACTCTTTTCTCCGAAACGGATTGTAAAATGGATTTAAAATGTATTGACATTCCGCCGTGTCTTCTGTACATACGTAAGTAGCTGGCATAACTCGAAAACAAATAGCCGCAGAAATTTTGTATATAGGACTGCTGTAACATATAGTTGTGTACCTCCATTTCCATTGCAATCGCATGCAGCAATTATATATATATGTAATAATAAAAAGAAAAGTCTGAAGTAATGACCAGCAGGAAACGAGCAGGAATTTTAACGTCGTAGAAGTGTTGATCTATAACGAATAGGAAATTGGAGACGAAGGCAGATTAAATCTTCATTTTTTATTTCCGTTTGTTGTGGCCACAATCAACTTGGCACATGAAATGTGCCTATTCCAAAATAGTCACATTTTAGATTAATTTTCAGTAAGAAAAAAGAAGGTAGCAGACAGCAGTCCAACTAGACCGAAGCGTAAAGAGCGAGTGCGTTACGTTCAAGGTGAAATCCCAATTCAGAGTGAGTTAGTTTTGGTTTACAATGCATCTTAATTGGACAGTTAATACTTCAGTAAAATTATCATTGGTTACTTGACTTTTAGTTCCATTTACATCATGACAATTATGTAAGTGCCATATGACATGGATCAATCTAGAAATGACGCAGTGCACAGAGCGGTTATTATTTTTAGAATTGAGAAGAGAAATTTACGTTGTTAATTTAATCTTAAACATATTCTTTATTTTTCTTACATATTCCCACCCCCGTCAAAGAAAGAAAGGCGTAGCGACAAAGAAGCCTTTATAAAGGAAAAGCTTTAAAACAAATGAAGAGAAATAATTTGAAAAAATACCAATTTTGAAATTTTTAACAAAAATACAAATCCTGAAATTTTGACTAAAGTAATTACTTATATAATTGCAAAATATTAACTTATATAATTGTTTAAATAATATTTTAGAGTCCTTTAAAAATTCAGTCCAAACGTTTTTGTAATTTGCAGTCCATATAATTAAATTTCTTCAGAGAAGTCTTTGTAAAGCTTTGAACACAATATATCAGAGTTGAAAAACCTTTGCACACATATTACTGATTTTGAATAATCAAAATAAATTTCAAAATTTTCAGAACACATCTAATTTTCATTCTTATAACTTATATTTTAACATCATAAATTTGATAATAGTATTGCTAAAATTATGGTTTTACCAATATTGTCTTTCATTTGCAATTTTGAATTTAACAAACTGAAAGGCCTCGCAATACTTCTAAACAAACATATCCATCATTAGGGCTAGCCTCTTGAGCTAACCAGTGTGTTTTGCACTGGTGGCTCAGGGTGCCTAGGCAGTTACTTGAAAAAGCCTCCGTTCCTTACATAAGGTAACTGGCCTTTGAGAACTGCACTACTACATTCCATAATAAAAAAAAGTATAATAATAATATAAAAAAATTACACTCAATCATGAAATGAGAGCCTTCAACATTATCTTATATGAAGAGGGTAAAAGGAACAACTGTACAGAGGTAATAATAGGCCTCTGTTTCGGAACCAGTACTCCCTCAACATACTTTATACTTTACAGCAACCCATAAATTTTTAACATGCATTAACCATAATTTCATATTACTTATCTGTACTAATTTCACTTATTTTTGTATCCACTTCATTTTTAGAATAATTATAAAATTCTTATTCAAAATTTTCAACACAAATTTCAAAATATATTAATGTTAACAACCTTCCAGAAAAATAATTAAATCTTCTTTACTAACCTCACTAAAGTATTAGATTTCGAATTTTTAATATCATTTTCATAAAACAATACTATACTTTTAAGAAACAGCAATATGCATTCAGATTTTCAATATAATAATAATGATCAGTAATTTCAATATGATATTTTTAGTTCCACTAAATGAAAACCTTTAAAAATATTCATATCACAAGACTTAGAAATCAAACGATGAATAAACCTTGCAAGAAAAATTCTTCCCATTTTCACTGAACTTTTTCCGCATTTCAAAAAACACCATATTTGAAAAGTGAGACACTTGAAAAGCACAGCGTTAGAAGTATAGAGATTTCGTCCCGCTATGGCTTTGAAACAAAAGAAACGAAACGCAGATCACAGCACACGAACATCAGCGATCGTTGAAACTTTCAACGCAAGGCATTAAATCAAATTCCTAATTTTTATTTTGCAGTTCCGTCACTGGAAACCGTTGAGAGTTCATTGGAGTAAACTTTCGCACATCACTTGAAAAGAGCCTGTACACATCGTATAAGCCTGTGCACATCCAATGACATTTTTATTGCCGCTTGTTGAATATGTAAGAAAAATAAAGAATATGTCTAAGATTAAATTAACAACGTAAATTTCTCTTCCCAATTCTAAAAATAATAACCGCTCTGTGCACTGCGTCATTTCTAGATTGATCCATGTCATATGGCACTTACATCATCAATTAAAAATATGTAAGAAAAATAAAGAATATGTCTAAGATTAAATTAACAACGTAAATTTCTCTTCTCAATTCTAAAAATAATAACCGCTCTGTGCACTGCGTCATTTCTAGATTGATCCATGTCATATGGCACTTACATAATTGTGATGATGTAAATGGAACTAAAAGTCAAGTAACCAATAATAATTTTACAGAAGTATTAACTATCCAATCAAAATGCATTGTAAACCAAAACTAACTCAGTCTGAATTGGGATTTCACCCTGAACGTAACGCACTTGCTCTTTACGCTTCGGTCTAGTTGGACTGCAGTCTGCTACTTTCTTCTTTCTTACTGAAATTTAATCTAAAATGTGAGTTATTTTGGAATAGGCACATTTCATGTGCCAAGTTGATTGTGGCCACAACAAGCGGAAATAAAAAATGAAGATTTAATCTGCCTTCGCCTCCAATTTCCTATTCGTTATAGATCAACACTTCTACGACGTTAAAATTCCTGCTCGTCATTTACTTCAGACTTTTTTTATTATTACATATATATTCTGACGGAGTGGCCCAACCGCGGTAAGCTAACTTCCTCGCAAGGCCGTTTTAGGGTTTCCAGAAAATGGCAAGGGGATGGCAGGGTTGCCATATTTGGTGCGAAATCGCCCATTTGGCTACAAAATCGGCGATATACCTTAGGTGGATGGAGAACATTCTAGAACGAATTCTTACCAGTTTACCACAGAATGCTCTCGAAGGCAGACTAACAGCTACGCCTGTCCGCGAAATAGCAGTGTATCGATTGTATCGTGAGTTAGTACATCGTCGAGTTTTATCTTAAGTATGTTAAATTCCGAAAGCGACTGACGAGTCGGGAGCTGTACTTTGGGGTTTTGCCGTTAAGCTGTCTGCAGCGTTATAGCATGATAGCCTGGAGGCTGTGTTGCTGATTGTTTCAGCGTAATTGTCGTAGTTTTTCGACGACTGTAAACGTATTTTGGGAACTGTTCTGAGTCATACTGGCTAAATAAATTGTGTTTGATTCTTACTCAAGTGTTATCACGCAAAAATATACATATATATATATATATATTCCCACCTTGTTACCAGGCTCGGTGAGTTCAGTATCTTGATTCTTATATGTTGGTATATAGTGCATTTTTTGCTGTAAAATTGGTTGAATTATCTTGTTATTTTCCAGTAAGGTTTTTATGTCTTTAGTTTATCTGCATGCAATAGTTGTAGAATTATCAACAATTTAAATGTTTAGTGACGCTAGGCATAAAAAGGCCGCCATCTGTTTCCATTTGAAACTCTTAGTGGAATAAGACAGCTGGTGCACCAGTTTCAGTAACTTTTGCTCAGTGGGACCAAAAGTAAACTTTCAATTTTGTTGCCCCGAAAGTTTGGTCCTCCTGTCCCTTGGGGGAATATCTTGTTTTGGCGTAGAAATTTTAATTATAGAGACCGTGTTCTTAATTGTAACCGTATTTAGTACTTTAGTTTATTATTTTAAAATAACCGTATTTAGTACTTTAGTTTTTTTCTGTATTTCACAATTAAAATAATTGTGAAATACAGAAAAACGGATTGCTACAGAAAAAACACGTTTTGAGTTTGTATGTATGAAATTCGCCTTGCCGCGAAGTAAACAGACGACAACTGAACTAATTGAATGATAAATATCTCTAAAGAAATTCAAGGAAATACTTCAAATGAAGTGAAAAAAAGTTTTTATAATTTAGTAGGCCGTACAAATAAATCATGTGAGGTCCACGTCAGATATTTTTATCATGAACTGGCCGCGGTCTGGCTTTTAAATGTACCGGAAAAATGCCTAAAGGGAACACCAAACATTAAATTTTAAAACTGCACAGAATTTTACTCTGTAGAACAACTTTATCAAAAAAAAAATAGACAAATGACAACAAAAAAACACAAATTTCAATAAAAATGTATTACATATAAAAAAACTACAGTTACATGAGCAATATCCCTTAAAACAAATATTAATTATCCTAATAATGGTAATTATTAATTATCCTAATAATGGTATTTATTAACCTACTTCCCGTTGCCTTCTCTCGACAAACGTCCAGTATCCAAGAGAAACAATAAATTTAAAAACTGTACAGAATTATCACCTTCATTTTTCCGAGTGGCACCAGCCCGAGTGCTGATATAATAAGAGGGAATTATCGGTTTGATGCGATTTTATCAGAAAACATAAGAAAATCATTGGAATTTTGAAAAAATCGTTTCGAGGTGCACTGGTTCTTGTCTAGATGCACCTATGTACCAAATTTCGTAACCCTGGGTCTATTAGCTTACGTGCAGCACGAACGAAAGACACACACACAGTTAGACTCTTCCTTTTATATATATATATTATCTGCATGTAAAATAGTTGTTGCACTTTTTCATTATAGTAATTGTTAGGAAATAAAGTGTCACTGTAATGAAATCAAAAATTAATAAAAGAATAATTTTCTGTGTTAATATTTCATTATTTGTAAAGGGTAAAATAAAGCGCTTTTATATTAGTTTTTTAAGGTAAACAATAAACTGACAAATGTGGTTTATTGAAGAACCTAAATTACTGCATTCATATATATAATAGCAAATTTTTTTATAATATATGTCTTACTGGTAAAATACAGCTCATAAAATTTACCATGTGATATGTTTTATGAAAGGTGTACTTTCCTCACATTAAAAAATGGCGCCTCCTGTAATTCAATTTATCTTTTCAATTTGCCGCCCAAACGAGGGTGATAAAATTTGAATTATTAGAAAGGTACACGAGAAGAGCGCAATAAAGTGCTCGTAAAAACTAAAATTTTGTTCACGAGTTTAAAAATGACACGGAAAGTTAATTAATGCGTACAGAATTTTATCAGTAAAAAGGACGTTAGCCTTAGTTTTCTCTTTAGTACATAAATGGATCGTAAAACTATCAGACGAATTCTTGTTTTACTTATTCTACGGTTGCAAGATAAAACTAAACATATAAAAAGAATCTGCAGATTAGGCGAATTAATATTTTACAGACATGTAGAACTACGTATATGCGACAAATTAATATTATGCTTATGAACGAGAACACGAATTTTACATACGTGAATGCTTCATCCATGTCACCAAATTATCGTTAAATTGCTTTATTTACTCAAATTGCTTTATTTACTCTGAAATTTTACTCGAAGCATCCGGAAATAAATTTTTTTCCTTAGGATTTCATATAAAATTCCGTTTCTGCTTGCTTATATATATAATAAATTTTGTAAAAACCGTGATGATTGGGCGATATTGTTATGGATTTTAGGCTTAGTAAGAATCTTTTCTGCGTAGATGCAAAGATGCCACGGACAGACGTAGCCAAAGCCGAGGCATAATTTATTGCTCGACAAATTCTGGATACATATATTCTTTTTCACACATCATGGTAGGTGAGATATGCAGATTAGAATTTTGTGCAGCTTATCTCATTTTTAGACAATGGAAAACGTAGAGAGGTGAGCGACATGTGCTAGCATAGCAACGGTAGTAGGAAAGTAAATATGCATTCAGCATAGCAAGAGATATAGATTCTGTTGTTTGTTGAAATTTTGCTCTGTTACATAGGATGGCATGATGCGCATTAATTTTGAAATGGCTCGTTTTAGATTCATATATTATGAACAGTTAGTAGCCTTAGAAGAGGAAGGGGATGTACTCAAATTAAAAATCTGGAATAAAAGGGGATATAGACAAATTAAAGTTAGAAGTCTTTTTTGACATTTTATATCTTATATATAACTCTTATACCATAACTGTACATCTAATGTAACATTCACAAGGATGTTCACGACGTAAACGAGGATTTTTCACAAGGATATTCGCTACAATTTACTACATAAGTAAGATCGTTAGAAATTCCATGAACTATTTTTTTAAATTCTCTTTACTTCTAAATTTTACGCATGTGAATAGTACATAATATATCTTAAGAATCTTGCACATTTGCACCGCTTTTAATTCATTTGCCACTTTGATAAATGTATATAATTTTTTTTAACTTTATAGATTATGCTTAACAACGGTTTAATATCTTTCAAACTTTCTGATAATATGCCGAGAATGCAGATTTTTTTCTGAAATAAATTAACTAGTGAAGAATGAACGTGCGCTTTTCTTCTCCTCGAATCACCATATATCCTCAATTTCGCTTTCCACTTGTTTATTACAATTTAGTCCGCTAGCATTGTCTCCACGTTTGGCTTTGATAATTAATTTATTCAATACGGATTTCTGGTTATTTTCTGTTGGGATTATATTACAAAGGAAGGAAATACCTTTTTTTTTTTGCTTTTTAGCACCAGGGTGCTTTTAAGCTCGGAAACTCCTTTTCTATCCGTATCATTTTTGTATATGAATCACCTTTCAAACTGTTTCCACCAAGTGTAATCGCGGTGTATTACTTAAAAAAACAAATAAGAAAGAATTTCGATGTATGTATGTTCTTTGCTTTGTAGGTTAACGGCGGAAAATAAAACCACGGAATTTTTATACAATTTTTACACCGGATTATAGACACCTCAAAGCCTGAATTTCCAATTTGGTTTTGATTTATTTCGTATTTTATACAAATTTCACGACTGTTTGTTTAACAAACTCAGCGATTTGAAAGCGAGAAGTTGCAACACTGTTCCGAACAGAACATTTGTATATTTAGCTCGCCAAACTGCTGTCATTCAGCAAAATGTAACATGTTTATTTATTCTTCAAATTAAATACAGAATTTCGGGCAAAACGTAAAATAAAGCTCAGTACTGCGTAAGTATTTCATAATTAATCTTTCTGTTACTAAGTAGTAAATCAAGAGATCTAAAAGCTATAAACGCAATTTTTAAAAATATTTTTTCTACTTTTTAATCTCATAGATTTAAATTAAAATGCATTTAACTGATGAAATGTCTAATTTTAAATATAATTATGATAATTTTCAAAAAACAATACACTTTTCTGTACTGTAAACAGAAAACTGTATGAACGAGTAGCATTACTATCTAACAAAATTTATAAAAGAAAACTAATATAATAATACCATTTTATCCTCAAACTTTATTTATTTTTTGTAAAAATCTTTTCTTTCTTAATCGTTCTTTGTAAATGTGTTCTTTACACACCTTACAGTTTTGATCTATACACAGACTTTAAATCAAATCAAAATATTCCTGCAGTCTCTACTGTATCTATATGACAGCAATGTTTATTCAAAAGTCATTTTTACAGAAAATGTTAATATTTGTGCACATTTCAAGAACATATAAGTAATGAATAATAATAAATTAATTAATGAATTAAATAACTTTCAGAGGTGCTCTACAATTGAAATTGAGCAAAGGCCTTTTCAGCTGATTGTTTGAAAGTATGATTATTAACTTGAATATTATTCTAAAAAGGAAAACGAAAGATGTAATTGTGAATAGTAATCCAAACTTGTGTACAAAATCGAAATATTTCACGGTCTGACTTAATCCTCTACCACCAAAAATGTTCGTTGTGTCCTTTCACAGAAATAAGAAAGAATTACCTGAACCATACAACTTTATGACACTCGCAGCATAGCTCAACCTCGACTTGAGCGAAGTAGCGAGATTGTTCTGTCATTTTATTATTTCTCTTTCTTTCATTTATAGTATTTGTTGTAAAAGATCTTTGCCTGGCTTCTTACAAAGTAAACAATAGACTAAGAGTAAATGGATAATGCTACCAGTTGCAATCGTCAATCGAATGCCAAAAGCTTCTTACATCCTTGCTTCTTATGTTTTTAAGGGGAAAAATACAAAAATCTCTCATTTGGAATAATAAAAGTGAACAAATTATTAATCAGAAACTCCATATAGCGTATTTTGACATATATTTAGTTAGTGAGTTATTGATTTAAAATGCTTCATCGAAGTTGGGGGAAAAGAAACTGAAATGAGCATCACTTAAATAAAAGACAAAATGCAGTTTTAATATGATAACACGAGGATCTTCTTTCTCGTTTCTCAGCTTAAACAAATTGTCAATATTAGCAATTGCACGCAAGTATGAGATATAAAATAAAGTAAAATTCAACTATAATTTGATACTGGTTTCATAGGAAAATTATTAAAATAATTTTAATCTCAGTTAGCTTTTTTATAACTCTGAATCTATGGGTTTGAAAAGATTCCTTAGCTCTTGAAGAAAGTGAATCCTGTGCAAGTGTCTTTTGAAGTGGACAGAGTTTCTTTATATGCCCAATATCGAAACATAGACAGGAATTTAATTTAATTGATTACTTATTAGGCTAATGAGTATTAATTTTCAAGCTTAAGAAAATCTTCTTTGTATGATTGCTTTTTCATTGCTACTTCATTTCTACTTTTTCGTGTTTTTCATTTGAAACACCATCCGGAATCCTGAATTTGACGTCGAGTAAAAGAAAGGGAGAAAGCATATAAAAACTTTATAGAGAAAGCAAAATTCATTTAAAGATATTATGCATCCTATGGAAGTTTTGTAAAATTTACACGAATAAATTTAAATGTTATTGCAAACTGAAACGGAAAGAGTTACCAAGGAGAAAAAATAAGGATATTACATCATGGCTTTCTAAATCGCATTTAAATCATAGAGATACGCACATTTTTGTATGCGTTCGTGTTCCATTATTTACTTTTATTATGAGTTTAAACAGAGGTGTGTAGTAAAACACGAGTACGTAACAGCATATTTGTTTTGTTCTCAGAATATATTAGTTATCTTATCTTTAAATTATGCTTCAAGCATACTATGATAAAAATCTGATTAGATATGTGCAGCGAGGTTTTCTAATTTAAAATTATACATACGCAGGATAAAATATATGCAATGTAAAATTTTAACTTGTATTTGTAACAGATCTTTAACTCTCCTTTTTAATCCCACTATTTCCTCTTTCTGACCTAAAAATACCAATTGCTTAGACTAAGTTAGTAATTTGCAAATTAATACTTGTCGCGTAATTCTTATATAATGCTAATGTTGCGGATAATTTTGCAGATTGAAACATAAAACAACCAATCTAAAAGCAGGCAAATCGGTCTCTACCAAGAATTTCTTTCTAGACACATCGCATTACCTGCCTAGCTTCTTTTGTGTCAACTCTGGCTTGCAGCCTACTACGACAATCTGTTTTCGAATGCATTTCAAAGTTGTTACCTTCAAAAACAGGCTGTTACTGCGCCATACCATCTGTATTGGGTAGAAATACTTGTCACTGAAATAAAAAGAAATATTAAATGAAGCTTCTACCATCAATATCTGTGTCATCAATAATATTTCAGCATTCCAAATTAATCACGCCCGTCCGCGCGCGCGCGTGTGTGTGCGTGTGTGTGCGTGTGTGCGTGTGTGTGCGTGTGTGCGTGTGTGTGTTTACTGATATTT
Organism: Stegodyphus mimosarum; assembly: GCA_000611955.2. NCBI lineage: Eukaryota > Metazoa > Arthropoda > Arachnida > Araneae > Eresidae > Stegodyphus > Stegodyphus mimosarum. The sequence continues at coordinate 336,246 of KK112771.1, forward strand.
ACTATGGACCATTATAAAGTATCCATTTGCAAATGAAATGCATTAAAGAATGTGACTCAGATAATTTTGGTTCGGCAAGAAATTATATTTCTGAACCTAATATCAACAACTGTACAGATCAACAACGGAACAGATCATCAGTTGCTTTTTGCTTCCTTGTATGAAGTAAAGGAAGTATATTAATCGCGAAAACTTTCACGTATCATATTTCAACGAAAATATCCATTTTTACCGCTATCGGATGCAATTTAACGATGTTTTTGCGTGACTTTCGTACGTCAGGACATAATAAAAAACTCTTTTTCACAAAACGGGTTACAGAAAGGATTTAAAATGGATTCAGAAGAGATATTTTCGTGACGTCTGTACGTCCGTACATCCGTACGTATGTATGTATTTATCTCGCATAACTCAAAAACGAGTAGCCTCCGAACGCTGAAATTTTGAATATAGGACTGCAATAACATGTAGTTGTGCACCTCCTATTTTGATTGCAATCGGCCGCACCAAAAGTATTATATATATATTCTGTTATTCGCCTCAGTGAGCTCATTTTTTTCGGTGTTATATGTTGATAAATTGTGCATTTTTTGCTGATTTTAAAAATGAATGAACTATGTCGTTCTTGTTTACCGGTTCAGGTTTTTATGCCTGTAGTTAACATGCATGCAATAGTAGAATTTTCAACAATTTGAAAGTCGTTTAAGTGCGGTTAAGCCTATTTTTTTATAGCAGCCACATTTGCTTACATTTGAACCTTAGCAGAATAGTGAATTAAGTTAGTTTCTGTCCCTTCAATGCCTTTTTGCAGAGTGGGACCAAAAGTAAACTCAGTTTTGTGCACCGAAAAATCAGCCTTCTTGTCAGCTGGCCGAATTACTTGTTTTTGCGTTTTTACTCTTATTTTAATTATATTTTTTTTTAAATTGCTTTAACTGTATTTGGTGTTTTATATTTTTGTATAATTTTCAATTTTTGATGTTTTATGTATTTTTAACTTGTCGTGAAGTCAGAACTGAATTAGTTGAATGAGAAATATATCTCTTATGAAATTCAGGAAATGAGTTTAAATGAAATGCAGGAAAAAATGTATATAATTTTATAGGTCATTCAGGGAAGTATGTGGTGTCCACATCAGTTTCTTTTTCAAATGTATAACAAACAAAAATAAAATTTTTAAATACTAATATTTTTTTAAATTAATGCTAAATGAAGTTTAAAATATTAATGTTTTACAATGATTTGTTTCCAAAGATAATGAAATGGAAATTTCAGATTATTAATAAAATCAGAAGTTTTTCTGAAGATTTAATTTTATTTTTACATTGAGATTAATATTAGAAGAGAATAGAATTGGAATTTGCAGTTGTATATATCATACATGAACGTCACTAAAACTTCAATACATCAGCTACTAAATGGGATTAATATCAGAGAGGAAAAAGGCTATTTCCTATTTCCACCTTCTGTAGGTATTACTCATATAACAGAATGTCTGCATTAAGTTGTGAAAACTTCATTGTGCATATGAATTTTGGCAATTGTCCCAAGCCGGCCTTTGAAATTCGCCTTTAGAATTTGTATTTTAGGAAAGAACTTTGATTTTTTTTAATCTGAAATTATAAAACGATTTTTACGAAGCGTGCGATTTAGTATAAAGCATGTGATTTAAAAAAGCATGTACAATTATGTAAAAGTGGTTATTAAATGTTCATTACTTTCACTCAATCTCATACGCTTTATTTTAATCCTTTTATTGCTCTATATTAATGCCGAACCAGCTGCCGAGCGGTAAGTCGCCGCTTTATTTAAATCCTTAGTATTGCTCTCTATACTTTAGAACCCACCAACGGCCCAGCGGTAAAGTCGCTGAACACTGGTAGTTGGATCCGAGATTCCAATCCCGTGAACGGGCTGGCTGCATTGGCGTTCTCGTGGTTTTCACCACGTGTAATGTGTATATGAGCGAAGTTTCCTTATAATGTACTCCACGAAGATATCCCTCCCTTTAGGCAGATAGCCCTCGAGTGCTTTGTCGTAATTTAATAAACCAAGCATGTTTTTTAAGATTTTACAGGTATCTGCTTAGAACAAAGTGAGTGGTTAAGAGGTCTCTCTCATGAACAGAATATTAATCCTTTATAAAAACTGTTTGGTTTATTGTAAGTTTTGTGACAATAAAATTAATTAAAGGATTTTTCCCAACAGCAAAGAAGAGTAATACTTATTTTCAGATGAAAGGAAGTAATCTTGAATGGAGAGCTTTCCAGTGCGCGAGCATTGGCTTGTTGGTTTATTTGCAATTATACGCAGCAGACAAAATATGCGAGACCTATCCACGAAGAAAATGACACTTTCGTGGTGAATGTTCTCAAACAAATGAACTCATATTTACATTACGCGTGAGAAAAACCAAGAAAATGAGCAATGCCAATCCAAAAAAACATGGATACTCATATATTGGCAGAAATTGTCAAATTTTAAAAATGTACCTAACTGTGGCAACTACGGGGACCACAGTTCTTCAATCTTCAACGTCGCCATTTTCGAATGCATTCATTTTGCTGCGTTCCAAGCTGCAATGGTTTTTGTAAACCAATTGTCAATTTTTTTTTCTTGAAGTCTCTTTTAATATACGAACTTGTAGAAGTTGCTTTCAGAAGAAGAAATTAGGATAACTTTTCCGCACAAATACAGTAATTAGCCAGAAAATTGCTCAAGGGAACAACTGCTTTGAATCTGTTCTTAAAGCGATCATCAGGAAAACTTCACCAGAACAAAAGTACGAAAATCGGTTTGTTTTGGTGATTGATTTTCCGTTTAACACCTAGATAAAACGTTATGTATATGTAAAATATAAAATATATATCTTTCAAATAATAAATTAATAATAGCCCTTTAACTCCCATCATTCTAAAAATAATAATAACATTTCAGGACTGCGTCATTTCTAGATTAATCTATGCCACAAAGCTTGCGTAACGCAGATGACGTAGTAATTGGGAACCTGAGCTCTGAGAACTGAAACTTTTCTAACTCAAACCAAAACTTTCATCTTCGTGTGCTTCCATATTGGATAACTACGAACTCTAGGTTTTCTGTCTATGCTGCGTGGACGTAATTTCGCTGTGCTCGCTTCCTATCGCAACAGTATCAAAAATGTAAATGTTCTTGAATAGGCACGACTAGAGTGCCAAATGACTGTGTCCACAAATATCAATTGGAAATAAAAATGTAATTAAAAACGCCTCGCCTATCACCTTTCTTGGTCTTTACAAATTCTACGTTCTATGAATCAAGTATCTTCGCAATCAGCATTTCTACGCTTTTACGTCTCAGTGTTCCCACATCAATACTTCCCTGAAATTTGCTTTTATTGCAGATATATATATTATATATATATATAGATATAGATATATGTATGTATGTATGTATATATATATGTATGTATGTATATATGTGTGTATGTATAATGAAATAATCTAGAGTAAAAGACAAGTCAAAAGTTATCAGTTACAGTTATTCGGCATAAGTAGAATTACAGAAGATACGACAGCGCGCAGTTTGTTTAATTTTAAAATTTCTGATTCGAAATAAAATCGATGATCAATGCAGAGCTGCGTATTTAAAGTAATGAATAAAGATTTTGTTATTGAACTGAGTTAAAAAATAATAATTCCTGAAAAAATATATTCTTTATATGATTATCAAAAGGTATTCCAGGAATAGTAAAAAAAAGGTTCTATTGAATGCATACCGGGATAACGAATGTCACTATTTGTCTCACAGGCCAGTGATAAAAATAGATAGTTCAAAAATTCGCCCGGTTTTTAACGCTTCTAGGTCTCAGAGAAGGAACCCTCTCTAAACGACTATTTATTTAAAATAGTTAATCTTATAGAAACACTGATATTCTTAACAGTTTTAGAACGTATCCTGTCGTTATAAATGATGACACTGAAAATACTTTTTTGGTGTTATCTGTTGTCCCGAAAGACAGAGATTTTCTTAGAATTTCTTTCCCATATAATGAAAGCCAAGAAAATTATACTCATTTTCGTGTTGGCGCTTGTTCTAGCCTTTATTTGTTGAATGCATCTGTAATACATCTTTCAGGAAACTGCCTTCCACCATATCATGAAACTGCTCAAAAAATTTAAAATCTCATTTTATGTGGACAATGGTGTAACTGGAGATTTTAACGTTAGCGACCAAGTTCACTTTAGACTTATAGAACGGGTCAATGTTTAGAAGCAGTTATAATTTGCGTGTTTTTAAAAGCAATGTTGCTTGTAAAAATGCCGACAGGCATTCTGGAGAAACTTCCGTTTTAGTGAAAATCTTGTATATAAATAATGGCATTTTAAGATGTTGTACTAATTTAGAACCATTGGTAACTGAAATGAAATTAACTCAGGAATTAAGGTGGTACGGTAATGTTACGGTACCCCGGAAGCAGAGTAGTGCCGTTTCTGAAGTCAGAAATGGATAGTCTTCGGCTCGATGTGTCACGAGTTCAGGCTTCTAAATCATTAGTACTACCTACTGCACGGAGGTTTGAATCCCGCGAACGGGGTGGCTGCATGGGCGTTTTCGTGGTTTTCCTTATGTGTAACATGTATACGAGCCAGTTACCCTTAAAAAATCTTCCACGAAGGCATCCCTACCCGTAAGCAGATACTCTAGAGGCTTTGCCGAATCCCGAAAAACAAAACAAAACAAAACTACCTACTACACAACACACGCAGCCTACCACAATTATTGTTTCGTCGATTCTCGTACCAGGATGGCATCTCCTAAAGATTGTCTCAGATAAAAATAGCGATATTCATCCCTATTCTCAAATTGGGAAAAGTAATTATTAAGTGAAATAGCTTCCACCTAGATACGTCAGATGATGCGTTTACACATGCTGATCATTGACTGGAGGCATCTGCATATCGCAGACGTAATGCTAATTACGTCCCATTCGGATATTGTGAACAGTTATATGTCCACTAACACAAGTTCATGACATGATATTTATGAAGTCAGTTTATTCGAAATAATTAATATAAAATGTTGTACAACTGAAATATATCTTATTATTAAGAGATCTGGAAAACCTAATTAAATGCTTTCGGTGCTTAAATGCATTTAAATTGTGACTTAATGCCTTTAATTTATTTTTAATAATGTGATACGCATATCGGTATTTATCGCTGGGATTTTATTGATCTGTTTTCACTTTGCTTTCGTTAATACTATCACGCATGACTTGCGCCATCAAGTATATATTATCATTAGCGAGCTAAAGTAGTATTGTCTTGCTGTTACTATTTTCTTTTTCTATACACATACCTTCATCATCTAGTTATTCGGGAAGATCGTAACAAATTAGGCATTCGAAAATTGGCAGTATAATTAAAAGTAACGATTATTGGATATTCCGAAGTTTTTAGATAGTTAAGCCATTAATTTTTATGATCGATGATTAATAAGGCAATATTGATTACATCTTAAACGTGTGAAAGCACATGATGGTTAAATATACTAAAAAAAGAATTACTAGTTCTCCACTAAGTCTGTTTTTGTAAGATAAGCAATATGATAAATAGTGATTATTTTATAAATCATAAAAATACGTGCTTAATATCATAAAAAAATTGCATTTTTAATTTATTCATGCAACAAAAAACATTTTGTAAAAGACAGATAATAGATTTAATATTTTTTGACATTTATTGATCAAAGCAAAAGAGTTCTAAATTTCAGAGTAAAGATTTTTACTGCCTTTGCTAAGAATATTTTTAATGGTTTCTGAGTTTAGGAAGTCATTTTTGTTCAAACACGTGAAATGTTTTATTATAAATTAACAGTCACCGTAAATATGGATCGTTTAATCCTGCCAATACCAACAGCAATTCTTTAACGATTCATTATTGAACTTGGTAAATAAACATATTCGAACGTAAGTTTTGTATATTTATGCATACAATTACAGTTGAGCTACGTTACACATATTTTATTGAACTTCAAATTTTAACTCCGTTTTATACTTTAAAAATTATGGCATGGCGTTAAAACATACCATTTTTAGCTGATTATTTCAGTTGATTATTCACTTGCGCCAAACGTAGCTTCTCCGAAATAAGAATGCTACAAAATAATTAGAGTAAAAGCGAATCAGACACCAGCGTTTGCATATTTAAATGCATACCTAATTATCAGGTTTTTGACAAGCGAATGTTTTTCATTTTAAAGAAAAATACATTCGAGTACGTTGTTGTTGTTACCGATCTAACTTGCCTGGCAATGAAGACAGAAGAAAAACACGCCTCAAATAAATCATAAAAGTGAAGCAACTACCTGTGACAGGCGTAGATTTTTAGCATAGAAACTCTATCGATTTCGAGGGCGAACAAAGTCCCTCTTCATCAGGAGCAAAGAAATCTGCCAATTTATCAGGCAATATTGGCAGGAGAAAAAAAATCTGATTTCTTTGCTCCTGAAGCAAGTATTGCAAAAGTTGAATTTTATACTCATAAACTACGACTAAATACTTAATAGGTAACTAAAAGGCTGATCGCATTCCCTGCCTGAAACTTCCCATGGTTAAGAACTCTTGCTCTAAACCTATGAGCTTAGTAAATCGCAATGCTCTATGAAGCATTGCGATTTACTAAGATTTATATAATCCATAAAGATCTGGACATATCAGTTACAGTTAATGTGATATCTCCTAGTTCCACCATTTATTCAACTCCTTGATAATTCTTCTTCTCCCCTATCAGAAAGTTTACAGATGAGAAGATGCAGTTACAATTTTACAAATGGCTCACGTGACACCTCCACCAGCTCCTTAAAGTTCATCACTCCAACGAGTATACTTTTCAAATATTTAATGTGTGTATAGCCCGAGCGAAGGAAGTAACCACACACAGATTTTACTGTAAAATTATAGATTTTACTGTTACTTCTCATCCTTTCAAAGAGGCAACTTGTAATCAAAGTAGCAAACCATCCTTCAAAATAAATTTGTAACACATGGAGAATGTTACTTTTGTTAAGGAAACTAATGGCTGTCTTCTGAACACATAGTCTTTGAAAAGACAGAAAAGAGCGAACAAGAGCCGCAGGAAGCAATTCAGAAATACTCAAAAGCCGGAATCAGATTTTCAATTACACTTTTATATATGTTTAAAAGAGTCGAAATAGTTTTAAATAGAACAAAACAGACGATAAATGTTGCAAGTAATAAATTAAATATTACCAAATAGAGTGATGTTTCAAATAGATTTCAGCATATTCTAACAAAGTATTTCATTTTATAAATTGCTTTAGATTCGCATAACCTTATTTAAACATTAAAATAAGTAAGACAATATACGCGTACAAAATTGGACCGGATATCAAATATTTAGAACTTTTATAAATAAAACGTTTTGCTCTCCTACTCTCGTAAATAAACTATGGAATTAATTTTTAAAGTGGGTGAAATATTTATGAATGGAAAACGTACTTTATGATTTGCATTTTCGTCACGTATGAAATTTTCGACTTTTCATACTTGTTTTTATTTGTCACACTTTATTTATATCTTGTTCTAATTTTTAATGCACGTGAAAATTTTTTGATTTACGTAATTTTAATTCTTTTTCTGAATGGCACATATCTTAATGCTGCTGCTTATATAATTATGGAAATCTGTTTTTTTTAACACAAAAGGGACATTCGTCCCAATTGGGATAATAGTCTCGAAACGGCATTCTGCGTTGAATCACTATAAATGGCTTATCACGTTTCAAATTGTTTCCACCAAATGTTATCGCCCTGTATTGTATATTTAAAGAAATTAAATAATGAAGCATCTACATGAATGTAAGCAAGTTTCTCGCATTGTGAAAAATCAAGGGCTCCTAAAGTCCTCTAATTTTGAATAACGTAGTCCATACGAACATAGGAAAGCCCAAATTTTAAATTTCGAATTTTATTGTCATTTCATATTTTCTAAAGCATCAACCAATTTTTAATTAACAAACTGAACGATTTCAAAGCGAGCAGTGGCAGCACTGCGCGGAAAAAAATTTTTTTTTTATTTCCTGCGTGTGAGACTATCAGAAATTTTAAGGATACGCTGTTTTTAAATATTTTGTGATTTTGCTGTGGAATAGAATTTTATGTTGTGTAAACGCCAAGAACGTGATATTTAATAAATCAAGTAAACACACAAAGCGTTTAAGACATTTAAAAGTAAACACACAAACAAAAAGGCAAAAAAAGCCTTGTAAAGCCATCTTAGTAAAAAAACTGAGCATTGCTATGATAAATTGTGAAAAGACTGGAAAGAGAAAAAAAGTGTATGCCAACACTTAACACTGAAGCGGAAATTCTAAGCGGATACTGCTATGCTGCTTTTAAATTTTTGTAATTTTGCTGTTGAGTTGAATGTGGCGTAAGTTGCGAAGATAATAAAATTAAACCTTTAATAATAAAATTAAACCGACAAAAAAAAATGGAGAGCTCAACGAGAGCATAAAAAAAAATTTATAACTTCTGGGCGACCGTTAATGGATATCAGGATTAGTTAATGAAGAATTATATACATTAATTAATGCTGATACCTACATTAATAATGTAGCAATAATTAATTCTGCATTAATAATATAGCATTAATTAATATAGAATTATATAATGCTTATGCTAGAATTAGGTTTTCAAAACAGACTTCCACATAGGGAATCATGAGGATATATAGGAAAATAATAACATTAAACTTACAATCTGAAAATTTACATTACGATCATTAAAACATACAGTAAAAATACATTACATACATTGAAAATTACCTTACCATTCTAAAATTAAAAAATATATAATAGTGAAATTTCACAACTGGACATAATATCTTAATTTTTTTAAATCTTTTTGGCGAGTAATTTTCATACTTTTTTTTATTTATATCATTTAAAATTCAATAACAGCAGAAATGGTTACAGACTAAGTATTTGGGGACTAAATAGGTTACCGACTGAATATTGTCGACTGTATATTTATCTTCTTCTGTTAAATAAACTGAATACATTTTACTGCTAAAATCACTAAACTTGTTTTCTGCTGCCAAATAAAATTAACAATCATGTAAAAATTTTAAAATCCCCATTGTTTATATTTATATTTCTTTTCTCAATATAAACTATAATTAATTAAAAAAAAGATAAAAAAAATTACGCCAAAAAGTAGGAAAATGGGGAACGCCACATAAGCAAACTGAAGAAATCAGATATTTACGATTTTCTAATCCGTATGGATAATTTTTCAGCTTTTTGATTCTGAGACTGGAGTAATAACAAGCATCGAATTTTTAGGGATCTATAACTTCGGTAGCGGCAGTGAACGTCATTTATGAAGATGCCGCTGTCTGACCACTGGGTTTTAATAAAAAAAATAAATGTAAGTCTTCTGGACTACCTGAAAGTAATGGCGCAGCGTCGATAGTAAAATTCTAAATATTCTAACAAGAATTACAGCTGTGATTTTTGCGGCGTACTTTTCGCTGAGCTGGAATTTCAGTGCGTGCTAGATTTCACAAATTTAAAGTAGAAAAGTATTGGTTCAGTGAGAGTATCAGGCTGTTTTTATTAATATGACTCACAAGCCATGGATGTTGCGAGGACCCTAAACCACCACACATCGGTATTGATACTAAAAATTGAAAACAATCAATACTTACTCATGACCGACAGTGTTGCTTAATCGTATTCTAGCGAAAAATTGTATGGGTAAAGGATAAGACTTGTATGAGCTTTGATAATGAAAATTTAATTTTCCGTATTCATCGATTTTCGTATCATTAGAGAAAAACCTTCTACTCTTCGGACGTTTAAGTTAGCATCAGTAGCTTTTAAATCGTTAAGAAAACTAAATGTACATTTGCATTAGCGCAGTACAAAACAAATTTCTTGACAAGGAACCACTCTGTACAAATTACGTGCTTGTCGTTCTCATTTTCTGTTACATCATAATAGACTTACGGTCTTCAGTCATGTTGACAAGAGGGCTTCGGTGGCATCGTTAACTATTTTTGATGCTATAAGTACAGTTTGCATCATATCATGGATTTGAAAATATTTAGCGTAATATTTATTTGGCACTTAAAATCATCTCTGTCACAAATCGCTACTATGCTTCAAATTCATTTTGTCATGAATCGTTACTATGTTTCATTATTTGCTTATCAATCTTATAAGCTACATTACATTGCGCGTTCATTGTTGTATTATTATCAATAATGTTAATCCTTTTAATCTAGTATTCAGCTAAAATATGCATATAAATATTAAATGAACTTAAACGCTGAATGTAATATTAAATTATTCTTAATATTTTATTATTGATTTGAAATCTGTCAGATTTCTTCAGTGTATTCTAAAAATATAAACCAAAGCAAGGTGCTTCACTATGCTAACTGAAACTTACTCAACAATTATAGATTGTATTTACTTTTCGATTAAATATTCATTCATGCAATAATCGAATAAAGAAATGATCCCGAATCATTGTGTAGTGTCTAAAATATGACAAAAATCTTGATTCCTTTACAGCAGCATTAACTAGATAAAAAATATCCAAATGTACTTGAATCTAGTTTCGTAACTGAACGATGTGAAATGTATATTTGATGTTAAGTATTACATTGCATTAGATTAATTTTTTATATTTAATGCTAGTTGCTGGATGTTCCTACGACTTCAGCGTTTTAGATATGTCAAGAAACGTTAGAGTATTTCATTGCTTTTAATTTGATCACACTATATACTGTTATTAAGGTAGTAAGGTTTTAAAGTGAAACGCCAAATTCCCAAATTATTTTTTGCATTCAATATGAACCATAAAGCAAACTTTATTTTTATTTCCGTTTACTATCTTAGAATACCGTTAGAAAAAATGGAAAGGGTAGCAATGCTAAATATGTTCTTAATCTGATAAAATAATGTTTTGTGTTGAAGGATCAGATGATAATTAAAATTTAATGTTGTAAGTATACACTTGACCTAACAATGCCAAATTAGTCTTATAACCATAGCTGACGTGAAGAGAATTATCGCTATATCTGAAACAACGACCAACTCTTTAGAAAATTAAAAATAACCTTTTAATGTAAACAAAATTAGATTATAAAGGTGCTCTCTAGTGCTACGAATTCTACAATTCGTGGGTATGGAAAATAAAACAGATCAGTCCAAGTTATTTCAAACAATAAACAGTAGTCAAAGACTACACAATTACTACTACTATAAGCTAATTCACTAACTCTATCGGATGTCAGAATTAAGTGACAGCAGAGACAGAACGCAAAGCCGAGTAATTAGGACTATCAAAGGTGGCAGGAAACTAACAGCGTTGCGCGCACGCGATGATAAAACTACACTGTATCTTAAATTCCAAGAATCCCAGCTTGAATACTGGCTACCCATTTGCGTTCTGGTGAGGAATATGGAAATGAGAATTTATAGTAAAGGCTCAAATCATAAATAACAGCTTAATTAACATCAAATTTCCTGCAAGGTAATTAAAACTTAAAAAAAGTGCACTTGAATGTGAACGATAACTGATAATAGTAACAGAAACTCAAATTTTTTTCAGGATGTTTACTAAAAATTATATATAAGTCAATACAAATTGATAATATTAACAATAGTAATTAAAATCCTTTCTTGAAAAAATTTGATATTTGCATCAAAAACAATGTTTTAAAAAACAAGGTTTCAATTTAATAAATAAATTTGCAATTCAAATATGCTTACTATGTTCTAAGACATTCATCAAATCCAAAAATATATTCATTTTCAATAGAAAATTAAATGCTATTTTTAAACTATTTTCTCCAAACGTTATGTCTATCGTAAACATTAAACTATTGGAAAAGGCTATTTCTTTATAATATACAGTTTCTTCGTATTTTCATCCACTAAAATATTCCGCTTGGAAAAAAAATTAAATCTTCTTCGTGAGCAGACAATATTTTGTGAAGCGTAAGAGCTATTCATAGACGCTAGCAACATCTGTAAGTTGCGATCTTTCCTTAGGTGCTTTTGAACGCGAAGCGAAAGAAATATTGATGCAAAAGAAAAACGCATTTATCAGTTTTAAATGCAGCTGCATCGTTGGCGAGCGCACGAAACTGAAAAGCACATTTCCAAAAAGAAATTTATGATTTAAGTAGTTTTTCCCTCTTCGAAATTTAATGAGAAGCGTAAGAAAATAATTCATTTGCGTGCTTTTTTTTTACCCACATAATGGTATAAAAAGAGATATAACTGGTTTAAAAGTGGTCTTTCATTTGTGAAGTATAATTACTTGTTTTTAATGCCAAATAAGCAAAATAAACAAATAAAGTATTTAGCCAAATGATCAAAAACACAAACTATCCTTTAATCTTTTTTTTTCTTATGTATAACACGTTTCTACACACAATTGCTAAGTAATTCAATAAATGATCGATAAAGACATGATTTATTCATAATTTAAAAACAGTTTTTGTAATTACTTGGGCATTACACATAGCAATGGATTTCAATTTGACAAAGACATTTTTAAATTCAACTGCCTTTTTATAACCTTTGGCTTCCTTTTTGAACACGTTTGTGAAATAAACTTATACCTTACAAATCAATATTCAGACGCACGCTTCTTCATGCATCATCGAAACAAATTATTTAACCCTAATAATAAATATTATAATCTTTGAAAATAATATTCCTCTGAGCATTTTAAAATAATATGTATATATATATATATATATCACAAATTCCAAGATCTTGTTTCTTATAAAATAGGGTCAATTCATATAAAATACCTCTAAATGTCTACGATACTGGAAAACGATAACTCTGTGGGAGCAATGAATTAAAAAAAATAAATAAATAAAGTATCAATATTGTTGAATAAGCATATTAAGTGAAATAGGCAGTACATTAAATTTTTCATACACTTCTCTGTACATAAATTCCCTATTGTTTAAAATTTCCTTTGTTTCAGACGGTATCTTTCTTAAAATTGGATAAAAAGCTTCAAATAATTAAAGCTTCAAATAATTACACATTTTGTGATTTTTCACTTACAGAGAATTGGTGAAAAGAGCGATAGAAAATATTTACTTACATTAGTGCAAAATATTCAAGACCCCTATCAGAATGCGTTTCACTGTAGTAAAATGAGGTATTTTAAAATAATGGCTCCTTAATGCGCTTCACTATTTTCGTACTGATGTGGTAAGATGTTGCAAATAAATTGTACTAAATAATAATAATAATTTTGCTTTAATATCTAAATTTTATTCAAAGTTGTTAATTACGTTTCAAGGTTTTAAAATGTAAATTTATTTTCACATTTTATTTTTTCATCCAATATTTAATTTGATGTCTTCAAACTTCATTTAAATTTCCTGTACAAGTAAATTTATTTTCACATTTTACTTATATGTTTCATACACTTGTTGAACAGTTTCAACAATATTCCCAAGTGTAAATTTATTTTTCATGTTTTCATATTTTTATTTTACAATTTCTAATACCCCATTTCTAGTTTTTGGTAATAAGTTAATTTTTAACATTTTGTTTCTACTGTAATATTCCATTTTGTTATTTTGTTTTCGTCGAACAGCATTTTACTAAGATTAGTTCTTCTAAAATTACTTTTTCTTTTTTCGCAAAGTATTTTATTAAAACGTAATTTTCTTTGTACAGACTTTTCTCAAAATTTCTTGATTTGTATATCTTCTCAGGAAATGTCAAGAGGAAAATTAGTGCGCATATCAGTTAAGTTGAAAAATTGTTTTTCAAACAGATTCATTCTTTGAATTTAATCTTAGTTGTTCATGGATAATTTCTATCGTTTCATACACTTATTATCTAGGGCATGCTAAAATTTAAATGCAGGTGAAAGTTTTATGCGTATAATGTACACTAGAATTCAACTTCTGGGACTTCATATTTTCAGTATATGCAATATAGAAATATAGAATTTATCTGACACCGAAGCAAAAAGAATAGAAATGCGAATATTTCGGGTTTGTATATTTTGAGAGAACATATTCCAGATACCTTACAAATTACATCTTGCGATTTTCACACATCTTACAAATAGTCTTATTTGATACCAAAGACTAAATCGCCATCCTTGTATACTTTTCTGAAAATCTATGTCGTAGAATCAAAATTTTGAGAATATTTTGTGATAAAAATATTTTCAACTTTCGCTCTGATTTTCCAATTAATAATTTTTTTTTACTTCGTATTTCCTCGGAATACAGTAATTTTGTTTATCCTTTGTTTCCATTATGGCTCATGACTGATTTCTAAAACCCACAAGAACCTGTGTCTGACATAATTTCCTGTTTTCTTATCTTCCACGGATAAGAAACTATACAAATGTAGCTTATCTCAAATGTACCTTACACTCTTCTGTTTCCAATACTTAAATACATATTAAATTTGAATGTGTATTTTTATATGCATTTTTTATTACTGTGCGGATTTAAAGTAAATTTTGTTCAGATATCAACCTAAGATAAACTCTTTAATTTTGCTAGGCAATAAATCATAAGATCATATGTTTTATTTTTAATTGTCTATCATAATAACCATTTACATTCAGTTAGAGCTTTTATACTATTCTATCAGTTTCAGTATCCTGTATATTACAACAGTCCAGTGGGGAATATAACAAAACATAGCGGGAAAACCCCCTTCTATCCAAATTACAGTGCAGCAGGGAGAACAACACAGCAAACTATATTATTTTGAGATTCAAGCTAGTTTAAATCTGAATACACGATGCATGTTCAATTTAGTTTTCTGAAACAGAAGTTTATTGTGTCATTCAGTATAACTTACAATTCACTTTTTAGCAGGAGAAATAATTAAAAATACGCCTAAGGTCGGTTTAGGGTAAAACTTCACTCATCAGTTAGCTGTATCATTTCAAATTTAAAGATGGGATATTCAAACGCTAGATTTATTTTTATAGGCAGCGCTGAACAATGGTTAGTACTTGTTTCTTTTAAAATTAATATGTTGATTCAAACACTGAATATTTTTGGGGAAATATTTTATTAAGATTTTTTATGAAAGTCTTTATATGGTATGTTTTATTCTAACCATCAGGCATCCATCAAATGCATAATTTCTGAAACGGGTATAATTCTGCGAAAACAGCTTCAGAGAGAGGTCAGAAAGAGTAGTGTCCAAAATAAAATTAAATTTTTAATACATGAGAAATAATGTCTTGAAAAATTATATTCAAGCATAATAAAAGCATCATTTTTAATTAAAGTATAAAATATGAATGTTTATTTTGGGATATTTGTCATTTATAATAGTATAAAATAATATGTGGCAATCTCATTTGTATTAGTTCTAACTTAAATGCCAAATCATATAAATTTTTGTGATTGTATGTCTTAAAAGCGGGGTACATTCAGCATTTTATAAGATTTCAAATTTTCAATATTGTAGAAGGAAGGAAAAAAAACTTAGAATAATAGTATAATAATAATAAAAGAGGTTAACTCGTGTAATTTTTATAACTTTCTAACTACAGAGATGGATTGTGTGAAAATGGAAATTCCATATAATGAATTTCTGCCTTCAGGAAAATACATTAGTTTATGTACATTGAATTAAAAGTAAGGAAGTAAGAGACGATGTAATATCTCACTCAAAGCAGTGTAACAGTTCAATTCCAATTTGGGCAATCTATACTAGTATTGTAAATGTGTATTAATAGTGATTAATGTATCAGCTGACTTAAGGAATTAAAGTTTAAGTAAGATAAGAGGCAAAAAGTGTTGTGGAATCGTTTGTGAAAGTAGTAAAAATCAAACTTCTGCCTCCAGTTCGGAAAAATAATCAAATTCTAGTATTTTATTCAAGAAGATCATATAAAGTTTGGTGTGAAATACGGATACAAATAAAATTAGGTTCCAAGAGAAAAGAAATAAGAGCTAAAAGAAGTAATTGGGAATATAAGGGCATAATATAAATTTAGAAGCCAAAGATGAATATTAAAAATATGGAATAGCATAAATATCAAAAGAGAACTAGCAAATTTAGGAAGTGATGGGCAATAAATAAATTAAAAAATATAAGTCTTTAAAATAATGAAAGATGAATAAAACTGATGTTCGCAAAATAAATCGTTTAAAACTAACGGTAAAAATTTCAAAGGAAAAAATATTATTAAAGTTCAAAAGTATGAGATCAATTATAAGAATAATATTATGACTTTAATTCATGAATTACACATAATGCCCAAAAATAATTACTGTATATTCTTAAAAATTATTATACTCTGAAAGGGTTATTATCAAAAATATTATTATTTTAAAAAAGTTTTAATTTCTGAATCTATACGAGAGAAATCATTGGTTCAAATTCATCTTTAACTCACAGTTAAAAATTTTGCTTTAAGAAAATAGCTTTACAATTCCTTTTATTTCATAAAGAATGTATAAGTATCAAGTATATTCTAGCATAAAATAACTAGAAACAAGTTCTCTTCATTCTGATATATCAACAACTTTCCCCATATCCACTGACACATAAGGCTCTCCTGTCTCCATTTTCAGATAAGCCTCCCTCCCGCGGCTGACCATTCCTTCTCGGGAGCTCCCTCAAATCCAACTCCCTGTGCTCCCGATCCAGAACTCTCATTTTGTCTGTACTGTCGTGATTTAATATATTTATTGTCAAAACAAGAGAATTGCTTTTTAAAAAAATGGCATTTGATGCTTCAGAAGATTAATGTAATATGTTAGAATTAGCATCTGTATTTATTAGTGCTATTATTACTGCTAGAAAGATTGTACCTTCTTCTGAGCATATATTTTAAAAAATAAATTGCACCTTCCACACATTTCAACTGAAGATTTTCCAATTTGTTAACCAAATGCACTAACTTCGCGAAGATTGATAAACACATGAAAGGAGGATTTTTAATTCTTTGAATCACTTTCTCCTAGTCAGCTTAACAAATTACTAGGAGAAGAAGGCGATGCCTAGCTGGCCCAAATCAAAGTGATGGCGAATAATCTTCTACCACATTTGGGTTCGGTTCTCTCCCTAACACTTAAAGAATTATTAGGTTTTAGTGAGCATGAATCTTGTGACATGTTAGGGAAACCAGCCAGAAAATTTCCTACTTGATAACTATCGGTGTGGTAACATAACACGCAAGAACATACGAAGAGAAAGTTTATAATTTCCTTCACGTTTCAAGCTAACTGAAGCTAACTGGAACAACTGAGATGAGAAGTATTTCTGCCGTTAAATATCCCCTCTTTTTTCCATTGTGACACGAAAGAATCTTCCGAATTTTAATAAAACAATTTCAGAATTCATTTTCAAATAAAATTATCAGATAATTTATTTTTCTTTTACATTAATTAATGACTAATGAATATTATTTAGATGAATTTTGCTTTCGTTGGTTGAGAAGTAGGATGATTTGTTTCATATGTTCTGCCAATTTATAGTATAAAATAATGGAATGGAAATATAATTACGTATTATCGCTACATCGTATTTAATTATAAACTCGTAGAAAACCGCAAAAAAATTTAGATTATAGCTCTTAAAATGTTTTTATTCAAATAAATATTTTTTGTAAAAGCCGCAAACACAGGAAGTCATAGAAAATTCTTCAATCTTCCTAACCGATATTGACCAAATTGGCAATTTTTTTTCATTTTCTAAATATCTAGGTTGAGTGCTAATGTTATTCCATAATACTTGAGATTAATAAAATTAATTTAGTAACAACAAGGAGCAGCAGAAACTACGTAACTTTCCGGACTGTATAAAAACTCCACATTACTATGCATTAATATGCATACTATGCATTACTATTCATTACCTGGAAAGTAGTATTCGAAATTCCTGATGTATATATTTGAAATTTTGAAATGTATTGCCGGCGTTTGGGTATGTTAACTATAATAGGCTAATTTTTTCAGATGTTTATTATATTTCAGATTATATTTACCAAAGATGTTCATTGCTTGTATAAATGTCAAATTAGTCGAACTGTTTCTTGCTTCCCGTGATAAATGCTCATTTTGACGATATTTAACGTGAAAGATAAGAAGAAGACACATTAAATTATGGTTAAATTTAATGCCAAAAACGCTTATGTTTGTGTTACTGAAATATATGCTGAGAAAACTTCTGACAGAGTGCATAGCTAAAGTCAAGAGATAAATGTTTTAATGCGTCTAGTTTTGACTTCTGAGGGAATGAACGAAATGTCACAGTTGACAATTTTTTACCAATTACGTATATTCACTGCAGAGCCAGCAAAGAAACATTTAGCTGTTATTGGAATTACACCAAAAAATAAACCATTTATTCCTTCTAGATTACAAGTTTGTTTTTTGAATATTATTTTCTCATTGTTAAAATTCGGAACGCATTTTTCATTAATACTTGAGTATTAACATGCTACAATGCAGGTTTCTACGGGTCGATAAATAACACCCATCAATAATATATTTCGAGAAACTGGTTTGAGGCTTAAGAGCTATATCGCAGCAAACTGAAAATTAATATAATGAAAGTATTACTAATAAATTAGGTCTCAATTCCACATGAAATAGAAGGAACAAGAGAGATGGCTCCTTCACCTATTTTGCAATATAAGTAGTTAAACAGTATAAAATGTCTATTTTTTTGTGCATGTAAATCCATCTTTCCATGAAAATGAGCTATTACAATAATGACACCCTTTTCCTAGAAAGCCTGGAAAAGAAATTCTGGAATTTCAGGAATATACGTAAATAATATAATATGCACGAATAAATATAAATAGCAGATTATAACTTTATTAAAGGTAAAGTAAAATTCTACAAATATCATTGGTACTAAGTTCGGCTATGTGTCAATAAAGCGCACTGAAGGTAGGTCACAAAATTCAAACGATGTGTGCCTACCTCATATCACGCATTCTCATTTCAAGAACATGTAAAGTATGTTCTGAAATTCATCTGAAATAGGTTTAATGCATTTTAAACAATTTAATTAAAAGCTCCTACTTAAAATACTTCTTGTTTCTCTTCCTTTCCTTTCAAATTTGTGAACATTTAGCTTCATACCAGGAAGCACGGCAATGGGAGTAGAAATGGAAAATGCATGGAGGGGGAAAGGAAATAAGAGGGTTAAGGAATATGTTGTTCACATTTTTAAATGCGGTATTTCATTAAACGTGAATAGATATATAATGGTTTTGGGACGTCCAAAACACAAAGAAGCAAAGTTAGGCTTAAGCACTCCGTAAAGGTAAAATATACATTCATTGTAAAATTTTAGGGAAGTTGAAAAACAGTATATTTTAGCACTGGCTTCACATTGATTCGTTTTTTGATCATATAATAGAATATAAAGTAATAAATAATGAAAAATTTCAAATCATAACTCTTAAAAGTTAGCAGAGATGTGAAAAAAATCATTTTAATTGGTAACAAGTATTTGTACTTTTTTTTGGAAAGATTTAAATAGGGAAACCTAAATAATGAAGGATATATAGCTAAATAACTTATCCAGTATGACAACAAAAAATAATGTTCTGGCATTACGTTAAGATTTTGCAAAATGTGTCCTATGAATTTGATGCATACCGCCTATGTTTTTATATTTTTTTCCATGAGCAATTAGACAATATATAAAATTCTAAATTTTAATTTTCTCAATTCTTACAGCTTTCTTGAGTTTAATTCGCTTTCTTAAAAAAATCTAGATTACGGCTGGACAAAATTACTTAATGAGACAAATTATTAATACAAATTTGATTAGCATACTATCAGTTGCAATCGAATTAGAAACTATGAAATCTTATATAACACATTATAATATACCCTAATACTTGTTGTAAATTAATCAGGCATTTGAGAAGAAGAAAATGTTATTTTTAACTTAACTTCTGGTAACCCTAGAAATGCCAAGGTGCGCGCGCAACAACCATACCAACTACATCAACCATTCCAAATACGTCAATCACACCCAATTAATACATCCCATGATACAGTTAATCCTTACTTCTTTTTAAGCTTTCGTATGTGCTTGTATGCAAACATTAATGTATCTGTCGCTTTATATTATTTAGTTATAGCTGAATAAATATGATTTGTGCTTAAGTATGCATCCTATCATTAATGGATACATCCCTCACACTAATGAAGTTTCGGAGATTTAACTGCTGCTGCTGGGTGCACAAAAGGTAGGCTAAATTTTGCTATCTTTATTCTTCAATACTATATCATGCAGAAAGCATTTAATTTCTTAGATCTCTGAATGCTTTTGCTTATTTTTAGCTTCTCAGAAAAAGAATGCAAACCAAAAGAAATTAAATCCTAGCTGAAATGAAAAGGAGAACTTTTTAAACGTTTTACCTATAAAAAATAATAATTTCATGTTACTTAGAATCAAACTGTTATCATTTTGCAAATTACGAACTGATGTACTTTAATTGCTACTAGTATATACACTGGAATAAACGTAATATCGGTTATTTGTAAGCACATCTATCCCGATAATTAATAAAATGTTTGCGAAACGTATTTTAATTATTTATAAGCAAATTCATTAAAGTGTTTTTTAAAAGTACAGCTGTTATGTAAAATCAGTTGTTGGAAGGTTTTGAAAAATCAGGCACGTCTTTACGCACATTTTGTAAAATTTAGTTACCATTTTCTCTGAACTGAATTTTGTTCAGATGAATCACTTTCGGAAAAAATATATTTAATTGAAATGAATACAGTCGAATAATCACATTCTTGTCCGTTATGTGTTGAACATGATGCATTCAATACTTTAGAACGAATATAGACACATTTTAAAATAATTTTTTTCGAGTATTGAAAATAGGGTTTTATTAACTGTTTCAAGATCTGATGGCTTTTATGAGACTAGGAGGGAAGTAAAATTTTATATTTTAATCAAAACTTTAATTTCTACACGTAAAACAAGTGTGCATTTTTATTTTACGTAATCGTTACACTGCAATAGTAAATGGTTCCCCTCCGTAAATTTAAATACTTAACTTCTTTTCTTTATTTGTATTTTTCGGCTTTTCTTGGAAATTCTGGCATCCTTTTCCACGTTTCTGAAAGGTCTTATGTATAATACATGAAATAAACTCCTTATGAATCATGTAGGAAAGTAAGGGTTCTCAATTCAAATATTTAGAAAGAAATTATATTCCTTTTTATACATAATGAAAACCCAAACAATAACACAGTGTGGGACAATGCCTTGAATTTTAATTTTATCATTTGCGCCTGTCGATAAACCGCTTTACAAGACAAAAATATTTTGTTCTTTTCCATTTCAAACACCAAGAATTTTCAGGTACAAAAAAGCAGGTTTAATTAAGTAATGGTTAAATAAATTTTTCAGTTATTCTTTAACTATGATACTTTGAACACAAACAGAATCAACAGACTCCTACCTTCCTCCCCAAGAAAACGCTACCCTCATTTCCTATAAAATATGCTTTATCTACACTCTCTTCAAACTCTACTCTTTCAAAATTAATTTCTCTTCGTTTTGTCGCCTTGGACGGTATATGATGAACGCATACTAACAGATTTCCAAGGAACTAAGACATGGACATTTGTAAGTGGACGATCTTTATTACGTCATGCGCTTAAAAATCTGAGAATTTGTTGGCAATGGCAGAAAAGTATTGGCCGTTCATCAAAATTGGAATGGAGCTCGGAAAGATGGCCTTCGTGCGTTTTGCCTAAATCAGACAATCTAATCCACTTTTCGTTATGCAAACGATAGTATGGGAGGGCTAGTACAATTTACTTACAACAAAATTCATGTAAACATATATATTACCATCACGACCATGCATTCCCCGCTCAGTGAAAGGTAAGAATTCATCAACAGTTGTTATTTAATATTGTTATTTGTTTCTCAAAATAACAGATTTAATAAAATATCTCTAAACCATGAAAATTGTAGCTTTTTTGTTTCGTCTATTTCATTAACAACTAAAAAAATTAAACTCTTTCAAGACTGTTAATGAAAAAGCCGAAATGAAAGACTGCAATTTACACCATTTTTGTCCCTGATATTTCAGTGTCATAAGAATATAAATATAATATAGAGAAATATGTTTTTGGGCATATTTTATTTCAATTTATTCAATGCCATACGTCTAATTCAAACAATTTATATTTTCGTCCAACAATCATTACTGAATGGAACATCTTAATGCGGAATCGAAATAAAATGGTACTTAACGAACACAAAACTCACTACGAACCAGAAATTATCTAGATATCAAAAATGTCATGAGGGAAGTTGCCATATGTAATGGAATAAAATTTATCTAAAGTATCATGAAACCACTTTATCCTGTTTATAAATCCAACCAGTGACAAAATCACTTTCCAGTTTCGTTACATTGAAAGTACAAGCCATAAAAGTATATTATTGCTTTTTTAAGTATTCACTTCCAGACCCATTTCTGTTTCGAAAGAGATTTTGAAAACGGACATTAACCATCATTCCAAATTATTTCCCAGCTGCCAGCTGATGAATAGATTTACAGGAGTCATCGACAATTTGTGACACCGTTTATTGCGGCTTCTTATAAATGCTTTCTCGTGGCCATAAATTTCCATCACATTAATGCGCGGCAATAGATAATTTGCAACGGCACATATCATTATAGAATCCTGCAGATGCCTAGCAGAAAAAATTTTATTAAGTGTGGCAAGGCTGTCAGCTTATTAAATAGTTATGAATGGTGAAAGAAGATTTCAAAATGATCAGGAAGCTCATTTTGATGTTGCGCCAGTCATTTTATTGATGACTTATTCGTTTATTAAATTTCGTTTCAATTACCAATATACTGCAAATATGAATATAGTCCTGAAATCTAAAGAAAAACTTAATATTTTTCTGTTTTAGAACGAAGATGCTGTCACTAAATGTTCTTGTATAAATTAAAATATTGTTTCATTCTACTGTATATAAAAGTGTATAATATCTGAACAAAATTATCAATTAATTTTGAAATGTGTTTCAATGCAGCAGTTTCTTGTAATATCGACCATTTTTATTGAATTTATTTCGCATTACAACTATACGCAAGAACAGATTTTTAGTGATGGATTCTTACGCTATGTAACTCTAATCATTTTACACACACAGCTCACACTTATCAGTCTGCATCTGTTTCGTTAAAAAAGCAAGAATATCTAGAAGCATATACCTGTACCTTACTAAAATGAATAACTAAAACTTATATATTTAAATATTTTTTATTTTTCACATTTCTTGTTTTTTTAAAAAAATGTTTCATTATTAATAGTGGTACATTAATTTATGTTAAAACAAAGGATGTCGTCTGAGCGTATGCACCGCCTACACAAAAATTTAAATCTGAAAGAAAAAAATGTTTTTTAAATTGCTCGGTATAATAAAAGCTTAGTTGCTCGGTATAATAGTACTTGCGTTCAATCTTAAGCGATGCAGAGAATCATCGATTTTAGTCTGAAATGCGAAACGAATTGCGCGCTTCTATATCTGGCTTCTATACCCCGGTTAATCAAGGTAAGAAGACAGGTACAAGTAGAAGTGGGTGGGACACTAGAATTTTACCAGTGGTCGTACAGATACAGTCCCGGCTCACTAACCGCGCGCATTTGCCCTAGTTTTAAGGGCTGACAGCTGTTTGCTATCCCTCGGCGGAGAGGATTGGATTTTCGGCTCATCTTGCATTTTGAGTGTCCCCCTGCCACTCAGACACAATATGCTTGCAGGCATCCATGCCTTCTTCGGGATTCCAACCTAAGCTCATAGGTACGGCAGTCAGTGTCATTAACCAATATACTGACTGGATGGGACTGTGTCAAGACAATGCATGCTACAGAATGTAACGCATTCAGTCATGTCCAAAGAAGGGTTTCTCATTTCTTCTGCTTCCTGCTCACAGCAGAAGAGGATAGATGAATTACATGCTGTAGTTCTTATTTTACACGTTGTAGCTTCCAAGGAAAGAATATTCAATCTTTAAAATGAATTTAACTCAATTTATTATTATTTCCTATTACGCTAGAGGCGAGGTTTCTGAACTAAGATTTGCGTTACATTATATATTTAATTTCAGGCTGTCTAATCTTTATTTCTGAATTTCAAAATTCCATATGACAGAATATTTTATCTGTAGGACTAAGTATCTTTTCTAGGAATTGTTGTATCCTAGTACTGTGTCTCCTGAAATTTATCCTGTGTTCTGAACTCCTGAACTGCGCATTTCTTATTCAGCCCATGATTATTCATGGACGAGTTAGTTTGTAAGACTCGGGATGTTAAAAAATTAAGTATTATTTAAGAGATATATAATTTAATTGTTTAGTTATATTTGTATGAGAAATACATAATTATATAAATTAATGCTGATTATCTGCATTGTGACATAAATGATAAATTAGAAATGAAATCAATTTAGACAAATTTAGTATAGTTTCCAAGCGTCAAAGGAGCTCCAAAAAATTTCAAAGTGTCACTTCTAACTAACGAAAGTACACTTTTCTCAAATTACTGCATCGTAAAATGATATATAAATTTCTATTCAAAGCATAAAACTACTTGTCAATCTATTTTCTGTGATAACAAAAGATATTCCAGTAATATCAGATTTTTTTTTCCAAAATTTATTTATTAGTTACAAAAAAAAGGAATTGAGGTAGATTTAACAGAATTATTATAAACCAAATGATTCATTACAGTGTTCCTAAAATTATAAATAGCATAAACAATCTAAACTATTAAGAGTAGTAGCATGCCATCTTAAAGACAAACGCCTTATATTACATACTTAAATATATCAGCCCATTTTAGTAACTTCGCATAAAGCAGCCGAATTATTCTTCGTTAATATGTTATATTCGATTTCCAGCCAATGAGCTTTCATGATTTATCATTCTGAATTACATCAAATATGATTTTAGTGATCCCTATTGCAAAAGATCCTCCCAAATAAAACCTATCGGAAACTATATCATACTCAAGGTATCAAATAACAGATTAAAATTTATGTGCATGTCTACGTTTGGATGCAAGAAAATATGTAAGAATTGTAAGGTGAAACAACTTAAGTGATATATTTTCGAAAATTCCTACTTATTTACGTGCGATTTGATTATTTAGTAGCACAGCTTTCGAGTTAATGAGATAGAATTTAGTTAAGCCTGGAAAAAAACTGTTTTACACTATCGTTATCCTCAGTGATACAACTGCAGCATACTATCGCAAAACGCAATTTATGTAGCTTTTATGTAGCGTATTCCGTATTTGAAGGTAATGTTCATATACAATATGCTGTTTTCATTATAAAAGACTATTAGATTCTGCTAAATTTAATACAGGAAGATTCAGTTTAACTCCTATATTTATTTTAAATCCAGTTAGAAGCTATTTAATTAGAAACAATTTTTATTTCAATGCAATAGACATAACATATTGCACAAAAAGGAAAAAAAACATAAATTAAGAATAAGTCATTTCAGCTCACTGAAATCCTTATATAAATGTAATGCTGCTTTATACAAACAATGGCTTAAGTTAATTAGATGTGTTACAATATATTATTCCAATAAGAAACTTTTAAAGTAAATTAAATAATGCAAGAAATATAAATCGTTCGAAGTTAATATTTAATACTCCTGACGTGTATGTGACATAAACGTATTTCGAATATATTAAAAATATAGTGAATGAATATGCAAAATTAGACCTATATACACAGGCTGGTTTCCTTTAACTAAAACACTAACAATGGATTTAATGATGTAGTTGGGAAGTAGCTCTTGCGCAGAATATAATATATCCAACGACATGCATCTAGTGATAGATAACATATGGGATGCCTGAAAGTGTATGGAATGGGATGACAGGTCATCTCAGGCGATGTGCTGATGTGTCATCTCGTGAGATTTTGATCGTTGAGTCTTGTCAGTCTGCGGATATAGCATAGAAAAATACCATTCTTCCTTTTCTTTCTGTATAGGAAAGGAATAAAACTCAGACTTGATCTTCATTAAATGAATAAAGAAAGAAAGAATGATACAACTGCGCACTTATTTTCATTACAACTACTTGCGAATTCAAATCTCGACAGAACAAGAGGCTTTAGGGTTATATGCAGTTTAAAGTTTTTCAGAATATATATTTATTTACAGGATTTTACAATTTATAATTAAATGCAGAGTTTATTCTACATTTACTCCTCCGTATTATTCCCCAGCAAACAGATATCTTTGTGAATAAAATAATGAAAAAATACCTCAAATGGAAAGAATGGATAACTACGTTTCGTACGTTTCACTAGGACGTTTCAGAAATATGTAAAATATATAAAGCAGAATACATGAGTGAATCAGATTTAAGAACTTTAATGTTCAGAAATATGCATTCGGAGTTAGTTAAAAATTTACCTGCAAAAATCTCGATTTTACATTCTAAAGTTTAAAAAACTATCACATCTGTTTATAGTTTTTCATAATGACTTACTAAATTGCCATTACAGAAAGCTACTTGACTTATGTTAATATTTTACTCTTTCACTTTCTTGAATTTCAATTTAAAATGTTTTAAAATTAAATTTTAACTTCCTAACGAGAAAGTGGTGTCTTAAGATTAAAAAGAAAGCGACAGGTAAAAAATTTTCTAGTTTATGAATTACCAAAACAGTCATTATTAGAAAGAAAAGTGACAGAGCTCTTTCTACGAAAGCCCAATCCCCTACCTTGTTAAAACAATGAATATTGCACACACCTTATTATAAATTAACTTCTTTTAATTCCTCAAATCAAAATTAATATTAAAAACGTTCTTGAGTGTGTAGAAAATAGAAAAACACAATTATATCGGGTTCTGAAAAGTGAATGATTATTACTATATTTGGTAATATAATGACGCCTATTACCCAACGAAATATGGAAGTGATGTAAGGTTTTATTGACTAGTTTATACACCTACAATGTGCTTCAGAAACTAATTATCTGATGGGTGGTAGGAAATGAATAATTCCAATTAATTTCTACATTAAATTGATATACTCAAAGCAGAAAAATTAAAATTCTTGAATTCTGCTAGTTCTGTTTTTGGTATGCTTTTATAAGACGATTGCTCTACAAACAAGAACTATGGAAGCCGTCCTGTGCAGCGTAATTACTAACCAAATTAGGCGTAGAATATCATCCATGAAACACAAGCCGAGACTGACAGTTTTCATTCTCATATATTACGCTTCAAGATCCTGTGTCCGACTAATTAACGCGGATCGCAAAGATAATGAGATCAGGTATTCGATCACTTACACTATCACTTTCGATGCAGAATGGATATTTGATTTAAAGTGAGTAATCCACAGTGCAGTCAATCAAGTAAAGTGGAAATGAATTATACAAAGTACAGGAGAACTCTCGAACTAAGAAGTATTATCTTCGTGGAGAACTTTCGAAAATTTTTCAGAGGAATAAAAAAAAGCCCTCAGTTTTGCATTGCATAAGGGTAGATCATGAAAACGTGTAATATATTAATCGTTTATATTAATAATATTTCGAAGATCAGAAATTAGAAATGGAGAAATAAAATCATTTTTCTACCTACAACAAAGGTGAATTGTAGTGGATGACTTGCTTCCGGTACTGTTTTCATTTGTCAGATTTAGCGTAAATACTATTTCAGCGAAGCGTTACTTGTATAGAATTAAAAATATATCGTATACATTTTTACAATATTTTGCAAAATGCTAAATATTAATCATAATGGGATAAAGTTAATTTATAATAAGGTGTATGCAATATTCTTTGCACTGCCGCGCTACTGACAAAAACAAATCGTCAAAGCAAAAAAATCTGTGTCGCTTCTAAAAATATGATTTAATTAAAATGTTACTGAGAAATATATTAAAGCACCGTAACTAATACTATAGTTGAGAAACCGTGTTATAGTCAATTAATAATATAGCTAAAAATATACTATTTGCGTAACTGTAATAATAGTTTATGTGTATGCATTCACATGTATATATAAACCTACAAGATGTTTTACCCTTTATGCCCATAAGTAGCCATTCAAATTAAGAATATTAATGTTAAGTAAAAAGTCCTAATTTGATTGAAGAAAATTTACCCAAAGTTATATTTTCTGTAGTTAGAATTTCCCGAAGTTTCATTTCCACTTGTTTATCCTAATTATGCCTGTTTTTTGCAACTCCAATAAAAAATGAACTTGGAGCTACTTTAAAACAGGGATTATGTTACTGTTAGAAAAATTCATGTTTCCTTTAGTTTTGACTCTCGTTTTAAAGCAAAGTACAGAAAGTTTTTCTTCAATTTCATTTAGAATTCGCTGTGCCTTTCCTGATTGAAATCAAAATTGAGAAGAGTGTACGCAGAGGTTTGTTAGTTATCAACACTGAATTTAGAAGGCAGATGTATAAGTGTATTATAGGTTTTAGCTGACTATGATACATTAAACAAGAACAAATTTTTATACGTTCTGTACATTAAAAATAATTTGTTATTTATTTATTAATAATTTGATGTGAGTCAAGGTCTTAACACAGTTTGCTCCTTCTTTTTATGTACATATTTTGAATTATTACCTTTAAAACTTGTAGTGAAGAATGTTTTATGCGGAAGTAATAATATACAGAGTATCACAAACAATATTAACTGAGTGGTTTGGAGGGTATGAAGGGATATGTTTTCTCCCGCCTTTTAAACCAAAATCAAGCGAAAAAAGTAAAAAAATCTAGAAATCTCACAATTTCTTGCCTAGTAAAAATAACATGTCTTATATCCAGTTCTTTTGATACTCTGCGTATAACGGCATTTGTGATTCATGTTAAATAGTGATGGCATGTTATAGTGTTATTTCATTTTGACTTAATGGCAATTTAACATTAGCAAATAATCTAATCCGTTCATTACAAACATTAAATAGTCATCAAACTTGTTTCGAGCTACTATGGTAACAAAAAAAAGATTTATTAAAAACTTTCTGCTGTATCTAAAATATACTTTTATATAATATCGAATAAAATGTATATCCTGCGTGAAAAGGCAAACGTCGACAACAAAATAAACTCTTTTCTTACTTCATTCAAAATGAAAGAACATTTGGGATAGACATTTGAAACAAATTAACTTCTCAGACATTGTAGACATCTATTAGATACACTGGAGAAATACTCGATTAAAGCGGCTCATTACTTCTTAAGTAATCCATTAATTCAAAGCAAACTTTAAGTTTCCTGGAAAGTACTAGATTGTTCTGGATATCTCGAGTACCGCAATAATTGTAGGTTGTCTGGCGAATTTCTCCATTAAAGCAAAAAGGCATTATCGATAAATGCGTCCATTAGGAATATCCTCTAATTTTGCTGATAATGTATATCACACACTACCTGGATAGTCTAATCACTCCGGATTGATTGATAAGTAAACTGATGATTGTGTTTGTTCAAATAAAAGAGCTAGCTGCTCACTATTTAAATTCATTTAAAGATATTTCGCACCCCCCCACAACCTACCTTTACACTAGTAATTCTATCTGGTAAGTCTTTTCTCTAGTAAATGACTTGTACAAAATTATCGAATGCAAATAATTTCACATTGTGTTGGATTCCAGATGGTAACATTTGGTTGTGGGATGCCTTCGTAGTTTTCCTGTGTATTGAAAATAGAAGTGATCTTCCCCCTCTCATGCATAAACTTAAAAAGTTTCCAGTCTACACTGGTTACAGTATGTGCATTTTATATTTTGTACACATGATAAATTTTTAATATAAGTTTTAAAACCATTTCTTCAGGCTAAATACGGGCTAGTTATAAGTAAAGTGAGTCTTCAAGTTATAAGAAAAATGAGATTTCTTCAGGAATTTCAGTAACATAACGTATTATTTTTGTGTTTAATTCAGGCAGAATTTGTATGCTTCCTCCATATAAAGGACTTTTCATAAATGTCTGCAACTGGAAGTCACAAGAGATCCAAGTCCGAAAAATGAGATCAGACATTCGGAAAAATTCTCAGAATTACTTAAGTTCTTTGTAGGCCAATAAGATGTGTTGCACCATCTTGCATGAAGACAGTAGTCTCTAAGCATTCTTATTCTTGTAAGGCAAGAGTGACTAGCTCCTACAGAAGTTCGCAGAAACGAGCACTCTTTACGGTAAACCTTTTAAGGCTTTGTGGAACATCTCCTCAAAGGAAAAAAAGGTCAAGAATGAAGTCAGCAATAAAGAAAGTCAAGTCAGTACGATAGGAATTACCTATTCAGAATGCATAGGCTCTTCATGCACCGCATTGCGACTTGCAGTGCCTCATATGTGACAGTTCGGAACATTCACTGTTCGAACAGCGAAGATCTTGGAATTTTAAAAAACTGCAAGGTGGTAGAACGTTCAGGAACGTAAAGGAACTCAAAGACGTATAACCAGTAGAACTGAGCGGCAAGTGAAAGCCGAACTTCTGAACAGCGAAGATGTTGAAATTTTAAAAAACTGTAAGATGGTAGGGTGTTCAGGAACGTGAAGGAACTCAATATTTATAATTTAATTTAACATGTTTATTATAAAATAAATATTTTGTAGCAACAATTTATTATTAGTCTCGTTTGAATTTTTGGCTTCGAAAAAGAAAACAAAAATGTTGGTATAAAAAAGCGTTCCCAGCCATAATTATTTTAAAAGTTTTCGCTTTAAAGTTTGTTTCCATTTCTTTGGAGTTCTTAAAAATAATCTAAGTAGTTGATTGACTTCAAATACGCAGGCTGGCAACCTGCGATGTATAAAAAACATTTACAACATTAAAAAACTTTAGCAACGTGCAGCGTTTAAAATCTGAATCAGATTTTATTAATATTTTTAACATGTAAACATTTTTAGAGGTAAACTCTTTTTTCAGGTGAAGAATTTAATCTGAAGTCTTCAGAATGAAATATTTCCTTTATTCTGTTTAATTTTAATTTTACAATTTCAAAGTCTTCTTTCCGAGTACGAATCATTACATAAAATTATGCCGATAAAAAATACAATTTTTGATTGGGCACCGATAACTGAATACAAAGTATTTGAAAGACAACTGACTACACTGGTTTATAACTGCACCAAGCAGTTCAATAACATTAATTTCGCCAGGAGTAGTGGTTGTAGAAACTCGTATATTAGCTCAGATCCCTGGAGACCAGATTATTTTCGTTCACCCATTTTATGGGTTATATAAACCCTCTTTAGTCGTTTATTCCTTCTCCTGGACTTCAATAAAATATTAAGGAGGGTATCAACTGTTCAGTCATTCCTGCACATGCACATGGATAAAGGGAGAAAAGGAAATGGAACATAAAGAAATTAGATTAAATTTTTGCGATCTAGGTCAAAAATACTCCAGTAAATTGAAAGTGAAAGATCGCGTAACTTCAAGATAAAATCATTAAGAATTAAGGCCTATACCCTGGCTGTAAAAAAAATGAGACATGAGTAGTGAAAAACATACAGTAATTAAAAAACGATTAGATTTTTCAAGTTTACGAAAGGAAAATGTGTAATGAGACGTCGCATTACAGACAAATAAAAAACGCTTATGATGTCATACATAATGGTCATTTTAATATGGTATACATGGACCCTTTCGTAGTCTGTAAACACGTTAAGGGAATCTGAGACGATGCAGAGAAAGACACAGAGTATAGAATGCTTATAAAAGTAAATTTTAAACGCTGAAACAAAAGACCACACTCTATTGCTTTAAAAGGAAACTTATTGGGAATCTTATTTTAAGCTCAAAGCAATTTCTATTGCCACGTTTGTGGAAAATAAATAAAAAATGAAAATAAACATTTAAATATAGTGAATGGACCATATTTTGGCTTTTGGTTAAAAACTGAATTAAAAACTATACATTTTACTTTTAAAAGTGCATAATATAATCTCATTTCAATCCTAAAGTAATATCTATATTTACAATCTAGAAAAATAAACAGTTATAAATGTAGGCAATGGAAATTGCGTTACTTAGTTAAAAACTAAATTAAAAGCATATTCAATAAATTAAAAAATACCTTATCAGACATTTATTCCAAACCCAAATCGATTCCAAATTTGCTATTGCAAAAAATAATTTTCAGCCACTTTCTGTAAAAGTTTCAAGAGAAATAAATATATCTCGCACGAAAACAGTGTTCCCCATAGAACTTTTTGTCAACATTCGAATACTTCCATCGTAAAATATATTTTTTGTCGATAAAATAATTCATCACTCTAAACAAATACTTTGTTCTAAACAAACTTTCGTCTGAATTAGTATATGGTATAAAAGTTTAGCGTATCGCATTTACTATTTTTTTCATGAAATTCGGTACTCTTTCTTTAACTGGCGTTCCAAAATTTCTTTACTAAATTTTCTCGTAATTAAATAATATAGTTCAAAGTTTCATAGGCATATATCTTTGAGCAGCATCCATTTCACATTTAATGTGTATTGAAAATGTGATTTTAACATCTATCATGGCCTTAATTACAGCATGTAAATGTCCATTGGAACAATGATGACTCATTTGTGTCAAAGCAAATTAAAATTTGAACCAGAATCAGCTTTATCCTACGTCGTTATTCGTTTATTTTCAGCATGCTATTCCAGTATTATTTTCAGCAGAGCTGTGTAGGCAACAAGGAAGCTTACTTCAAGCTTTCGGAACTTGAATATTCAGAATTTTATAGCATAACATTATCACGCATTTTGATTCTTTAAAAAGCCATGACACTGAGTACAGAAGATGAGATAAAACAGGCGACCATTATGTAGCTACTCATTAAAATAGAACGGTTTTCCTTTGGTTAGTAATGTACTAATATATCCCCATTGAAGATTATGCGTTTCTGTTGCTGTGGTCCTAGTTTTGTTTGATCCGTTTATATAAATATTTTTCTCACCTGGGGACTTGATTTCCGCGGAAGTGTCCTTTTAACCGAATGATTTCTGAATTTTTTGGTACAGGTAGTACTGCACTTAATCAAGATTACGTACTTGAATTATGTTTAATCTTTCATTCCTCAACATGCAAGGAAAAGAAAGAAGAATATGCTACATAAACATAAAAGCGAAAACACATGTAATCATGTAATGATATTTAGCTGACACGTATATGTCCTTGTCGGCGTATTTTTGCTTTATTACTAGAGGCATTTAATGCAAGATTAAAAAAATTTGCATTTCAATCAAATATTATTGATATTCAATATTAAAAATACTATTTCAAATTTATATGTGTATTCAATTAAATACAAAAATCTATGCCTGCCTAAAGTTACAAGAAGTTTCGAATTTTCAGTGTGTTCAAACTGTGCAGTGAAGCTTCGAATTTTCAGTCGGCGAACTGTGAACCATTCTTGATAATATTACATTTATATGCAATGTGTAACTTGAAGATATTAAATTTAGATGCAATGTGTAACTTGGTAATATTATATCTAGATGTAACGTTTGAAATTTTAGGAAATTTTAAAAATATTTAGCACTTAAATTAGACATTTTAGATTTAATTTAAGAGTTAGACTATTTTGCACAGCCCTTGTGCTTTCAGTAATAGAAAAGTTTTATTACGCTACAATATCGAGACCTAAAGTACGCAGCATATATATGTAATAAACAAATAAATAGCTAACTTAATTTATCTTTCTCGAACTATATGCAATTCAACTCTACAAGTCACTCTTCATCTGTATTTATTGCAAAGTGTATTTCTCTTTAAGAAACGAAGAGCTGGATCAGCTTTTTAACGAAAACTTTTAATTCAACGTGATTATTTCTTGAGAGATAACAACGTCATTCCATTCTCAAACCCAGTTCATAATGGTAATTCATTGATTCGGAAAACGCAATAACAGGTGAATATTCAATTAAGATTATCTCATCCCACCCTTTGTGACTGGGACACAATTAGATTATTACTTTAGTTAGTTATAGCTGAGAAAGCACGCCATTCAATTGGCAAATAATTTTGGCCTTTTGTGGGGAAGTTTTTCGAATTATCCGGCCAGAACGGATATTGATTTGCTTTTACCGATCAATATAGAATGAAGAGTTTCCATTCTGTGTAAGTAATTAACTACCAGTACGCAGCAGGCACTGAAAATTCGTGACGGTATGCATTAAGAAAATAGACAGTCGAAGAAAAGTTTTTATTTTCGGATTAATTAGATTCGTCAAAACTAACAGGTACGACAAATGTTATTCTTACGCTGTGGCGGGCAATTCAACGCATTTGGGGTAACGTATTGAGTTACAAAGGAATACTCCCTTTCAACAATGAAAATTGGAAGGAAGTAAACAAAGAAAAAAATACCTCTTACCAATCATTATTTAAAAATGTGATTTGCTGTTGCTTTAATTTCAATGAATTATTCGAAAACTGTACTTGCTGCTGTTACACAATGGTGTCTTGCATAACGTAAGCAAGCTGTTCTAAGACGCGTAGAGTACAGTTATGCGGATATCATTTCACAAACACTACTATAGAAATAACTTTAATCCAAAGAGAGATCCAGAATAGTGAAACATCGTAAAAAAAGTTTCAAAGAGAATTGAAATTTTCAAAAGTGTTTGAAATACTGCTGATTTAGCTACACATTAGTTATAAAATGGTATATTTGCCAGCACCATGTATGTACACAGTCTCAGTTAATTTGCGATATTTTTAAATTTCCATTACATGTGGGTGGAAGCTTGGACTCTTGCATATCTGTGTGTAGTTGTTTGACGATACAGTTCTGAAGATATTGTTTAAAGAAGTTAGCTTCTAGCTCTTCTTCAGGATGGTCCTAAATTAGTATGTGGCATTATCATTTCAAATACCCTGTTTTCCTCCATATTGACCGAAATGCCCTTATCCTGTTGTAGCTTACATCTTTATATTACAATAGTCATTCACTTTCATCAGTTCATAAAGCTTGTAGAGTCATTAGGCTATTTTGATGTTGGAGACGGGAAAAATGAGAAATGCCCTCGTCGGAACTCGAACCTGAACCTCTCGAATACGCGCCAAGTTTGCTGACCATTACACCACGAAGCCATACTAAGAAGGCGGAGAAATACCTTATATAAGGTAGCAAAGTAAAGCACTCATTCAGTTATAGAAGTCCGCAGCACAAGTATTAGACCTTATATACTCCCCCATCTAAAGGGCGATTGGGGATAAGGGGACCCAATCGCCAAATCCTGGTTGTGAAGAATCATCATCCAACACCTATTTTAGTTCGGGTGCCACTGTAAAATCATTAAGATTTTTACAAGCAGAAGACATGAAAAATGAGAAATGCCCTCGCCGGGACACGAACCTCGGACCTCTAGAATACGCGCCTATTGTGCTGATTATTGCACAACAAAGGCGTGCTGAAAAGGCGGGAGGAATGCCTTATAAGCTAATCTAAAGAGTAACAAACTATCAAAAGCTTTGAAATCAATTGCCAACTAATGAGATAAATATTGCAGTTTATCATGCAGGTCGCCAATAAATCCCCTTTTTTTAAAGCAGGCTTGGATTGTTCACCTATTCGAATGACTCCAAAAACTCTATGTTTTGAACAATGCCTTTACCATTCCAAACTTAAATATGAAAATGATACGAGAAGCAAATGCATTAACACACCAAAGTATCACGAATTTAAGGAAAAAATATGATTTATCTTTATGCAAAAATAATTAATAAACATCGTAAGCTTATCTTTAAATATTAATTGCTCCTCAGAGAGGAACCAATAATCCATTTAAAAGCGATGACATATAAAGTTAATTATTACACATTAGTTTATTTCCGGATCATATTTAAAAATAATTAGATGACGCTTTAAAATTTAGCCTTTAACAGCTTCATTCCAAACACGTATGTATTTATAATCCTGCTATATTTTAAATTTCAGTCTTTTAGATTCCTAATGTACTTCACTCGTTTCTTTATTTCTCAAAGAATTTTTTCCCGGTCCAATTTTCCATGAAATATTCTCTCAATAATAAAAATTCAGTAATATAACACGGACGTACATTTCCTTACTTAAAAATTAAATAAATAAACACTCGGCAAAATGGTGTTTAAAATACATTTTCTTTTAAAGCATAATATTTGCAGCTCAATGAGTATTATATACAGAGGCTGTTCGCGCATTTTTTAGAAGATTTGGTTTTTGCTAAAAAAATCTTCTTGGAATTTTTTTAATTGAAATTATATTTTCAAAAGTATAAATTATCGTCTAGTACTTGACAGTTTTGTTTTGTTTGACATGCAAATTGTCACTTTTAAAGAAGCAATGGAAGGAATGCTATGTCTGTTTTCTTTCCGAATAAAATTATTCCTAAGTAGATAATAAAACACCTTGTGTTAGTTCAGGGCTTTCCACTGTTTTTCGATATCTAAAGCTGCGATACGTAATGTTATCAAAGGGAAAAAACGTCAAAATTTAGCTTCAGGTGGGAAAATTATTCCAAATACGTAGTTAAGTAATAAGGAAAAAACGGAATGTTGCAAAAGTAAGGTCTTTAGTGTTAACAGAAAATCCGCCAAGTGAAAGAACTGCTGCAAAATCATTAAAATGCTCAGTGCCATCTATAAACTGAGTGATTAATGCTGATTTGAATCTTAAGAAGGGGAAAAACATAACGTGCATCGTCTTTCTCCACGACGTATTGCCGAATGCAGAACGCACTACAGAATTCTTTATGAGAAACAATATAATTTCATTCTCAGATCATAAACTGTTATAGAATATTTTCAGTAATTTGCATTAGCGCAAAATATAGCCATTTAAGACTGCATCTTCCTACAAAATATTCATTCAAATAATATTTTAAAAAATTGTCAAAGTAGCGAGTGCTACCACAAAATTTTGAAGTTAAATTTTACGAATACTTCAAAATTTAATTTTTGGTAATAAAGGAACTGGTATGCAAGAGAAGTCATACTATATGACCAGAGTGATAATACTGCATATAGAAGAATTGGCCAGAATATACCGGGTGGCTATAATTAAACTGACAGTGGTCACAGTGTTCTGTAGCGCGATCTATTTCCGAGAATGACGCCACATTTTGTAGGAAGATTAAACAAGACGGGGGGCGAAGGATTCCGCGAAAAAACAAATTAGTTCCAAAAGTCACCGCTAGGGGAATATTTGGCGCTGTGTAATAGAAAATAGAGTGTTAACAAATGCAAATTAATACGGAATAAAATTACCTTTTATTATGCACATTTTCTAACCAAAGGTAACTGTCCAAAGGTAACTGTTTAGTGTGGGTTCACAGCGGAATTTATCGTAGGTTCATTCTTCTATGAGAACATTACCCCGACAAGGACCGGAAACCTGCTCTGTTACCGGAGAGAAATAGCGCCACATGTTGAACAGCTTTGTCATTCCGGCACTTCAGCAACGACAATGCCTGGGAGAAATCATTTTCATGCATGATGGAGCCCCTCCACACGTTGCTGTACGGGTGCAACAGATGCTACGACAGAAATTCACAACAGAAAGAGTCATTACCCGCTACTTTCCAACTGCATGGCCACCTCGGTCGCCTGATCTTATCCCATGCGACTTCTGGCTATGGGGTTACCTTAAGTCCAAGGTCTATCAAGGACTGGTCCACGACCAGGCTACGTTGAAGGATAACATATCGCGGACTGTACGGGAGATTCCTGCAGACATGTTACTTTCTGCTGTTGTGCATACTGCGCACAGAATGCAATATGTGGTCCACAACAACGGCAGCCACATTGAACCTCATTTGAATGCAAATTAAAAAGGTAATTTCCGTATTGATTTGCATTTGTTAACTCTTTTTTCTATTACACTGCGCCAAATATTCCCCTAGCGTTGACTTTTGGAACTAATTTGTTTTTTCGCGGAATCCTTCGTCCCCCGTCTTGTTTAATCTTCCTACAAAATGTGGCGTCATTTTTGAAAATAGGTCGCGCTACAGAACACTGTGAGCACTGTCAGTTTAATTATGGCCACCCGGTATACATAGAATAATTCAAATGCAACGGAACATTTAACAGATTGGGATGATTAGCGAAAAGATATTAGGTAAGTGTGATGAGAATTCTTCTTATGTTTACTTGATCCTGATGATGAGTGAAAATGATATGAGGTCAAGGCGACCGAAATTCTTAACTTTTCCTTTAGTTCCGAATTTACTTAACTAGAAATCATCAAACACTAAAGTTTACTTATCTTCAACGTATCCATGGGCTGTCCGTCAACATCAATTTTGATTTTGGTGATCCACAGGGGAATTTTTGGTCACATGCTTATTATGCCATAACTTTGACTTTCGGCCCCTTAACTGTCATGCAGAAATATTTTCATTTCTGTCTGCAACTCCAACTGTCTGCCCTATTTTTACACATGCATTCCACTGTAAAGTGTTTTCATTTCGGCATACTTTTCCTGACTATTTTATAAGCACTTTGTATTTCTGTTCTGTAGTGATTGAAACAATGTGGGTCCACCAGCGGATTAACGCTAAAACAGTTAAACATTGATACATCAACCAGAATTAGAATTCCGACGAATGGATGAGCTGCGTGGTAACATGAACAAGAGATAGTTTGGCTCAAGAATTCGTCCAGCAAAGCGTTCCTCTCCTCAGAGAAAAAGAACTCTCGGGCACTTTCCATAATCCCTATAATCCATGTAGAGACGTTAGTTATTTCGAAGCAGCAGACGAAAAATGAGCACTGCCCTCGCCGGACCTCGACCTCAACCTCTCGAATACACGCCGAGTGCGCTATCGTTACACCACGAAGGCATGCAGAAAAGAGGGAGAAAATACCTTATATACTCCTCCTTTAAAAGGGCGACTGAGAATTAGGGGATCCGAACGCAAACCCTGGTGGTAACGAATCATTATTCACCATCTTTTAGTTCAGTCGCCACTGTAGAGTCATTAAAATATTTTGGAACAAAAAATTGAAGAATGAGCAATGCCCTCGCCGAGACCCGAACCTGGACCTCCCGAATATGCCCCGAGTCAGCTACCGTTACACTACAAAGTCATGTAGAAAGGAGGGAGAAAGTACCTTATATCCAGTCCAATGTAATTAAACTATTCATTTTCTTCAATGCATAGATCTTTCTTTTCCTAAAATTTTTACTAAAAGCTCTAAAGATCTAATTTAATACAACATTTAAACAAATATTAATAAGATATTCGTGCAATGAGTCCTTTGAAAACGGTTGAAATACTTTTAAAAAATTCATGCCAAATACATACTCGTCCGTTTCTATATATGTGACCTGAAAATATTGACCTCTATCTCAAAACTAAGCACAAAGAAATCATTTATTTATTTATTTATTTATTTATTTATTTGAGATGTGG
Organism: Stegodyphus mimosarum; assembly: GCA_000611955.2. Lineage (NCBI taxonomy): Eukaryota > Metazoa > Arthropoda > Arachnida > Araneae > Eresidae > Stegodyphus > Stegodyphus mimosarum. The sequence continues at coordinate 375,674 of KK112771.1, forward strand.
CGAATTTACATTTTCACAAATTTAGTGCAATTTACATTTTCTCTGTTCAAATTTATTGTAATTTACATTTTCTTTATAAGGACAACGTGAGACGAGAAGCTTGTCAAGGAAGGGCTGTAGAAAATTCTCGCCTTAACAAACGAAATTGTTTCTACTCTTTTATTTCAAGATCCAGGAGCTTTAAGACATCTTATATTGAATTTCAAAGAGCTGTTTCAGGAATGTACTCGATTACTTCCATCAGAGCAGAAAAAAGTTATTAAAGTGTGCTCCTCTTGTTGTCTCCGAACAGATTTGATTTCTTAGCAAAACAATTTTAATTTGCTTCGTTTTATTTATTCTTTACTTTCTTAATAATTACTTTACGCTATTCCGAATTAGGTAAAGAATTATTTTTTACAGTAAAAGCACGAGTTCTGCGAAAGTTCTACCTCTGCCTTCTAGCGTCTCTTTCTCAACGTACATTTACAGGCACTATAAAATGTCATGATTCACTACCACAGAAAATAAACGCAATAAAGTGAATTATCCTGATGTTTTATTTATACTGAAAACATTATATTCTACAAAACTTTACTTCGAGTTATTGTTCGGATATCACGGAAAGTGAATTATATGAACTTTCATGAGAATTATTTGCGTTGGTATACCTACCTACACTGCTCTGAAAAGTAAAGAAACAAGAACTTTTTCAAAGCTCACCATTACAAAAATGTCAGTAACATTTAAATTCACAATTTATATGCATGACAGTAACGAATATTAAGAAAATCTATGCAAAATCAGTACTGATATGGGTGTTCGACAAAAAATGCTAAAATTATAAGTTTTGTTCAGGAATGTTGATCTTCAATTGTTATTAGCAGTTTCGTTTACGATATCCAGAAGACTCTATCAATGTCCAGGAGAAGTCCTTTGCCCGATTCGTTGGAAGTGACGGGAGATCGAATATATAGAAATGGTTGATGTCACAAGCTGATGCTACTTAGACGTCTCAGTATCTTTCGTAGTGTGGTCCGCCGTTTATGGAATTAGTATGAATCCGAGGATTCTCTGCTAGAAAATGTGTTCCAGGCAGATTAAGAGTTACAACACCTGCAAGCGACCGTTATTTAGCCCTTTTGGCCCGAAATTAGAGCAACATTACTGTGTCTCAGCTTATGGCAGATCATTTATTGGCAGTTTCACTCTGGAGAGTGATTCAGGTCGTCAGCTGCTCCGGAGGGAACAACGCAGCAAATACAAAAAATCCCACATTGTGGGAAACCGCAATAACAGAGGTGGTGGAATAATGCTTTGGGCTGGGATCGATCTCGGTCACACTAACCTTCATGTGTTTATGGAGGAATTTTGACCGGTGTGAGGTACAGAGACGGGATCCTTGATCAATATGTCAGCCCATATGCCGCTGGCTGTTGATGCTGGATTACTTCTGACGGACGACAATGCGCCGGTTGCCGAAGAATATCTTGAAGATCACGGTATGGAGAGGAAGGAATGGACAGCTCAATATCCAGACCTGAATCCGATAGAACATCTTTGGGACTACCTTGGTAGACAGGTTGTTGCTTTACGTTCTCCTCAAGGTTGTTAGATGAGTTTTAATAAGGATTACTCCCTGTCTGGTCGTTCCGTCCTATTTCACTCATGAATGAATGTCGCTGCTGCCAATGTGTTGTAGCTAGGGGTGGACACATTCCTTATTAGAATCCATTTTTGTAATGTTACCACCATATTTCCCCACAAAGAAATGTGATGTACTGTTTTTACTAGACTGGATTTCTCTGCCAAGAATGCAATTCTTTGTTGTAATTCATGTGTTTTTGTTGAACTTTAGAAACATTCTATGTCGCATTTTCATTAAAGAACTATTTGGTGAACATGTCCTCTAAATTTCTTGTTTCTATGTTGCTTCACTCTCAAATTAGGCACAAAAAACATGCTGTTCCTTAGTTTTTGGAGGGCAGTGTGTTATGCTAAAAGTGTATAATCATGGAGGTAGGAAACAGAACAAAGGCTTGAACTGGTTTTCCCTTAAAGGAGTGACGCACACCTGATGACCAAATCATTCAGTAACTTACCATTAAGATTAATAAATTTTGATAAAATGAGGTAAACCTTTTGTAATTACGTCGTAAATATAAGCATAAATGTATATGTATCTTCCTTTTCTACAATGCGTATGTGAAAGAATACATTTTTAAACAAAATTTCGTTCTGAACAGAATTAAATTTTCCTAGAACAGTTTTCTCGGAATAGTTTGAATGAAATGTTTTCACAAGTTTTCGCTAATTACATTAGAATTAAATTTTAAGAAATTCAATTCGATTTTATTCGATTAACGATTACAAAAATTAAAATTAAAGTTTGTTGTATTATTAATATTGAAATCACATATTGTTTCTTTTCTATTTACAGAGCTTCTTTCTGAAATACTTTCTCAAATATGAGATGATTTACAGCTTATGAGGCATCTTTTAAATAAACCTCATAGTCACTCTATAATTAATGCTCTGTTTGGTTCATTTTCAAATTAGACCACCTTTTATATTAATAATAAAATACGCCAATTATTGCAGCTGATTTCCATGTACTTAACGTTCTATGAGCGTTTCTAAAAGGGATTGAAAAGGGGTCGTTAATATTATTTAAAACTTGTAACTTGTAATTGTAAACTTGTATGATAAGGTATTTCTCCGGCCTTCTTCGCATGCCTTCGTGGTGTAGTGCTGAGCACCCTCGAGAGGCCCGTGGTTCGATTCCCCGCGAAGGCATTGCTCATTTTTCATCCCTCCTGCTTCAGAAATACCTAATGTATCTACAAGTATTATAAAATATGAGGCAATAATTATTTTAATATTTATATTTTTTTTACCTTTGATTTAAGCAATACACATTCCTAAAATTCTACTTTACTACTTCCTTAAGTACGCATCATATGGATTGTGCTGTACACCTTCTAATAGATTGTTTTCCTCTTAACAGATTGTTTCGTATAAAGCTTGCTTAAATAGTTTCTGTGAATGTAAATGTAAAGTCATTACACATTTAATAATATTTATAATCATTATAAATTTAGATATATTGAGTAACTAGATGTCTTTACAGTAACCTTCACAGTCTCTTATGAATAAATAAATTCTTTCATTTCCAAATAAATTTATAAATAATTTAATAATATTTACCTACTTTGTTAAAGGTAAGTGCATAGTTTTTACAAGGCTATGCATAAATTTCCATATATATTTAACATGCAATACTTTTAATATGCACAGTCAGTTTTCCTTCAAAGGCCCTCCATCCACGAAGGCATCTCTCACCTTCAGGCAGATAGCCCTTGCATGCTTTACCCTAATTAGAAAACTTAAACTGACCTATATGCCTAATTACAAATATTTTAACCTACATAATTTTATATTTATATTTAGCCATCAAGTTTCACACTTTAGAATTAAAAACACGTTTTTGGATACATTCATTATGAAATTCAAATTTTCTAGTAAATATATTTTGGCAGAATATATAAGGTATATCTCCCACGTTCTTAGCGTGCCTTCGTGGTGTAATGGTCAGCACACTGAGCCGGTATTTCAGAGGTCCGTGGTTCGATTCCCGGCGAAGGCAGTTGCTCATTTTTCATCTCTCTTGTTCCAAAAAATACCTAATGTCTCTACAGTGGCGCCCGAACTAAAAGGGTTGTGGATGATGACTCTCCACACCCAGGATTTGGCGACTCGGTCCCCTAAAACCCTAGTCGCCCTTTAAAAAGGGGAGTATATAAGGTATATCTCCCACATTCTTAGCATGCCTTCGTGGTGTAATGGTCAGCACACTGAGCCGGTATTTCAGAGGTCCGCGGTTCGATTCCCGGCGAAGGCGTTGCACATTTTTCATGACACCTGCTACTAAATAACCTAATGTCTCTACAAGTATTCAATATCTCTCTTAAGAGTTTTATCCAGTTCCTTTTAGTCCCAACCTCTTAGCAATTTTACCCGTTCCGGGAATTTTTAATTATGAGAGCAATTATTGTAGTATACTTCAGTAAGCCATTCTTTGGCTATGAATGAGACTTGTACCCGTTAGGAACCGATCATGACCCTCAAATTTCGGGGAAGAAAAGAGCTGGGTGTTAAACATTTAAAAATCTGGAATCAGTAAGAAGACCATTCGTAATACGACCTCCTATGACGGAATACACAAAGATTTTCAGGTCCATGGATCTTCCTATTTTCAAATTCTTAATAAGCTGTGGCAGTGTGGTACGATGATTTGCCAAGTTCACATGCTCACATCCCCTTGACCGCACATGGCACTTCCGCCGTATTCGAAAATGTCTCTATATATAGTGTTACACAAATATATTTGCTACAAATGAAGGAAAAGTTGATTTGTAAGCGTAGATATCTATATATTTATTAATTTTAACCAGGATTACGAGATTTCAGGATAATTTCATTAATTAAAATATATAAATCCAAAGTGATTATTTTTCAATTATATGAAAATAAAATGATGAGTTTATACGGTATTTCTACCGCCTTCTTTGTATGCCTTCGTGGTGTAGTGGTCAGCAAACTCGACGCGTAACCGAGAGGTCCGTGGTTCGATTCCCGGAGAAGGCTTTGCTCATTTTTCATCTCTCCTGCTTTGAAATAATCTAATGTCTCTACACTGGCGTCCGGATTAAAAGGTGGTGGACGATGATTCTCCACCACTGGGATTTGGCGTTTGGGTCCCCAAAACCCCACTCGCCCTTTAAAAAGGGAGCTATATAAGGTATTTCTCCAGCCTTCTTCGCATGTGTTCGTGGTGTAGTGGTCAGCACGCTCGACGCGTAACCAAGAGGTATGTGGTTCAATGCCCGGCGAAGGCGTTACCCATTTTTCACTTTCCAGCTTCCAAAAAATCCTAATGTCCCTACAAGTTTAAAATGAGCAACTATTATGCCTCTCTCGTAAAAATTTTAAAAATATATATATTACAATATTATATGGATGACAAAAAATGCATTTATTTTAGAACAGTTTGGTATTTGGAACATAAAACCAAAGTAGCAAGCATACTATGAGGGGTATTAAAAGAAGTATACTAATTTTCAGACTTATGAAAGGCCAATTAGTTATTCGAAAACTGAATTTTAAAGTTTCATACTTTTGCGATGTTTTGACATTTTAAAGGTACATTAAGGTATTTTTCATTCTATAATAAGCATTTTGCTAAACTCTCTATTTTTGTATTCCAGTAGCTTAGAATTTTATAAAAAAAATTCATAATCAAAATTGCTGTTGCAAGTTATCGAAAGATAAGCAAGATTTGATTTGTGCGAAAATGACACTAACCTACACAAATTACTGTTACTCATACAGTAATGAATTTTTCTTTTACGCGGAAGTGTCCCCGCTTTTCAATTCATGTGGAACTAGCGTGTGTGAAAGTACCGACAAACCACTGTGAACATGCTCTGGATATAAATAAATCACACTCCTTTGACTATCAAAGTTAGGCGCAGAACCGTAGTTGGCGTTTCCTTTTATTCCTACCTCTATGTATATAATCCACAGAGGTAATTCTTAAATCCTTTATGGCTTTCAGCCACCGCAATTTTTCTTGATTTTTCCTTACAACAGAAATTGTAGCATCTTCATTAATAATTTATGAATAAAATGTGCTTCGTTTAGAGTTTAAATCGTTATAAAAATACCACGGTAATTTTTTAATGACGTTAAATTTAAAACATTTCGTGTATAGCGAATAGGTATTTATGCATAATATTTTTGGAAGCTTATATAAGATCGTAATATATGTTTTTATTTTTATGGTTAAAATCCTTTTAGTTTAAATTTAAATTTATTATAGCTTCATTTGATATAAACTGATAAAATTTCTTTTTCTCCTTTTAACAGATTACTGTTTAAATGATTACATACTTTTCCTTTTGTTTAATCCTGTAATTTCTGTGAGCAAGGTCTGTACGTAAATGTTCATTAACGCATTTTCTTTGACAAAATGAGCGATATAATATATCAAATAAAATACGAGTACAAGAATGTTAAAATATTTACTCAAGAGTTTTAATGCTTAGAAAATTTACAGCAAAATTCTACCAAATCCCCGCGAATTATAGCATTCCTTGCATTCGTGATATATTACGTATTATTTATGATTTAACTTTGATCAAACTAAGAACGTCTTGAAATTCTACATTAGAGAACACGCGAATATAGCAGCTGAAAGCGGTAATTATTAAATCTTTCATCTCTTGACACTGTTGATTTGTTGACCATTAACTGAAATTTTCACTCGCCAAAATTACCCGAAGCATATTTCGAATTCCTGATTAAATATCCTGGAAAATCTCTCCTAATCATATCTTAGCCAAAGCCAGAGAATTTTGCCGAAAATTACTGGCGTGCTCCTACAGTAAGGTTTACTGAACGTATGCTAAAATGTTTGGTAATATCGTAAGTTTACAATTTAACACAAAATATGCATCAGTCCATAGTTATATGATCATGGTTGAAATGAATTTTACAGAAAACACCAGAGCTGCGACCCTAAAGAGAGGGATAAATTAGATTTATTAATCTAAAGCTCACCAGGATTATCTCCCTAAGGGTAGGTATGCATTCGAGGTGACTTTCTACCAGAAACTGACTCGCATCCACATAACACATAAAAGAAAACTACGCAAACACCCAGCTAGCCAGCCAGCCCGTCGCCTGCTTTCGAGTCCTAGTCGAATTGCCAGGGCCTAACGACCTTATTCTTTCACTCACTGGTAGATGCCTAAGAGAAGGAATGCTTTTTTGAAGGAATTTTCAAGGGAAACTGGCTGCTGTTTGTTGTTAGGGTGGTGGGAAACGATAAAAAAATCTAGCCAGTCTTTTTGTGGAATGTGGATCGATTTAACAGCGCAGTTAACCATTTGAACACTTGTTTCCAACTTTATCGACGAATTTAGTAAAACAAAATTTCACTAATCTATACGAAAGCTAATTATGAAAGGCGGAAGTAATATAGTTTTCCCCCTTCTCTTTTTGCATACTGTCACTTGAAAACATCTTATCCTAGTTCATACATACTTTGACTAATGAAAGCCTTTTAGATACGGATTCATAAATTTTACCTCTAAGGTATTGTTAAGCGCCCACCTAGAGAATATTTTGAATTTTAACTTAAGTAGTATTAATTCTTGTGATTGTTGTTTTAAAAAATTAGAAAAGTATAAAAGAGACTGAACATTTGCTTACAAAAATAATCTGCACGGTATTTGAAATAAGTAAAATATTACGTATTATTTGAAATTAAAAAATTAAGAGCAATTTTATTTATAAATGTTGTCACTTGAGAAAATTTGTTAGCAACAATTAAGGAAAATATTTACAATTACCACCTTAATGTTAAGAAGCACATTGAGCGCATTAAAAGTGCGTTTTTGTGGTTTTCCCTATGGACAAATGGATACTAGGCAGTTTCATTAGAAAGTTCCTCACGAAAGTATGTCTTCCCTTATGCAAATAGCTCTCACGAACTTTGCCATAATCAAATACACCTAACCAAATTTTTCCATTTTTTTTCTAAACTTTTTTATTACTTGGAATACGCAAGTTACGCAACCGCTATCTGCTTAAGAGGTAGGGGTGCCTTCATGAAAGGCTTTTTGAAGAAAATTGGCTTGCATCATGCTGTGCATGATTAAAATCACTGAATCTCCAATCTAGAAGTTTGATCCCAAGTCGAACTGCCAGTATTCGGTGATTTTACTGCTTAGCCGCTGGTGGGCGTTATTCTTGAATGAAGCCTGTCGCAGCAGTAAGCTGCAGTATGATAAAACAGTTCTAAAATTCATGAGGATAAGCATCGAATAAGAGTACAGACGACAGCATTACTGAAAATATTAATTCGAAAGATAAGTTTCGAAAGTAGAACACCTTGAGTTCCATTTTGCAACGATAAAATTCTGTAGCATCATTGATTAAATTAAATTAACTTAAAATTGTCTTTGAAAAAAATTTATGGCCTCAAATGGTATGATGAGTGACACACTAATTGTGTCATACATAATGTTGTTTGATGTATACGACATTGGATAAATGCTATTATATAGCGTAATATAATATTGTTATATTATGTATAAAGGTATTTAACAGGATGCAAGATACATGATTAAACCACACAGTAGTGCAAAGATTGTATCCTAACATCAAACATGGGTATTACTTTTGCAATAAAGTTACATATAGGCATCATTATCGCAGGCCATATGTGTGAATCACAGAGTGATATATCATAATATGATTTTCTATCACTGAATGTGTATAATTATAAGCTCTAAAAATGAATTTGTATGTACATCTGTTTGAAAAAGAAGTTTAGCTCAGCATTTTCTTTGAAATCCTCAACGCTTCTTGTCATGAATACATCAAATCCTATCTTTTGAAGTCATTCGAAAGAAAGAAAACGCAAAACGTTTTATCTGTTATTTTACTCTTGCAATACAGATGAATCTGTGTAAATTTACTTTGTAATTCACGTGAATTACCCTTCTAAAACATCTCCAACTGAATTTTTCTTTTTCAATATGCTCGTTTCCAACATAAAGACACAAAACTCTATAATCGCAGAATAAATTTGACCCAAAATTAATAAATCGAAAGACTAGAATATGAATTGAACAAAATGCATAAATATAACTTGTCTGCACTTCAATTAATTTACGTCTTTGGTTTTTACAAATGTGAGTCATTATTTAGCTATTAATTAATATTACATATGGCTTCTGCAGGAAGTAAATCACAATTATCACTTCTCTTACTGAAATTTAAATAAAATGCATTTATAATTATAAGTTGTCTGCAATTAAATAACATCCCTGGTTTCTCCAAATGTTATAGTCATTATTTAGCTATTAATTAATATTATTTATGGCTTCTGCGGGAAGTAAATGGCAATTAATTTCCCTTCTCTTACTCAACTTTAAAAAGCATTTAAAGGGCAGTTAATTATTACAGACAAAAATTGCTAAAATCAAGATAAAATTAAAGTAAGTAGATTTTTGCTGAAAAATAAATGAACCTATTCTTTACTGTACATCCTTTTTAAATCTTAAAATAATTCTAATAGCAAAGAGCTTCTTTTAATAAAAGAGCGAAGGTCAAAAACCTTCAAATTAATGATGTTCATAATTACCGCTTCTAAATATTTTCAGCTTCAAAGCACTTTTCTTTTCAAATTCCATGTGAAATCAGATTTTCGTATCTCACTAAACCAGCAAAATATTCATTAGTTCCAGAACTGCATTATTTGACTTATTTTTTTAATTTAATTTCATTACCGTCATTTCAGTGGCAATCATAATTTCGAGTCCGACTGTGTTAAATAGTCAATTAAATGATAGACCCACTTCTTAATAATTTTGGTACGTAAAAGTACGTGTTTGTACTAACGTTTTTCTAATCACGCATGAGCAAAGTTTTAGTTTAACTTTCATTTCCCGATTTTTCCAGATTTCTACGCTTAAAATTTCCCAGATGCACATTACTCTAAAAGTCTTTCACTTTCGAGATATATTTTATCACAATATTATTTATTTTTTTCTTATATATATAAAATAGCTGATGAAAGAAAAGTTGTTACTTATAAAAATTGACTGAAAAGGATTTAAAAGAACATGACGGAATAGTAATGGCTGCTTGTATCGTTTAACGTGGCTACTCATATAGGGCGTATGAACAGAATAGTTCAGATTCCTTCACGGTGCACTCTTTAACGAAACTGCGGCTTATATTTAGTATAGAAGGAAATGAATGGGATTGGAAAATAAGTAGAGAGAGAGAGGGATTAAAAAGATGTATTATTCATCTGTCTTGAAGAAGCGTAGCTGAAAATTATCTATATATTTTTTAAATATATACCTTATA
>KK112771.1:385616-414090 GCA_000611955.2 Stegodyphus mimosarum
ATATACATGCGCTATATATTTGATATATGTGCTCCACGTTTCAAACATATCATAATTTTATATACTGAATGGGCACTTTATTCCGATCACCTGATTGTTCTAAGCAAATTAGCTATGGTGTCACACTGTTGCAGCAAGAGGGCTAAACTACTATAGAAAAAGGTAGATAAGCTCTTGAAACAGTAGTATAGATGAGCTATTTGTGAACTTACGGGGAAAAACGTGATTTTACGGACGTCGAATTGGGAGTTGACTGAAGGAGTTTAGAGCCATGAAGCAAGTATCAGAGAAACCGTTGCATTTGTGAAATATTTAAAGAACAGCTGTAATTAAAGTGTCCGACGAATCCCGTTTCCGGATACATCATGCAGATGGCATTAGAGAATTGAGCGGAAACAACACGACAGCGTGAATGTTAAGTTCATTGTTACAACACTTCAAGTTTGTGCAGGCAAGTGATAGTTTACGGATCATTTTTCTGGAAAGTTTGGGTCTTTTAATTCGTGTTCATGAAAGTCTGAATAAGCCATCAGATCTAAATTTCGTTGTTGACCAAGTGTATCCTGTTATAATAATGGTTTATTCCTACGACGATGGCTAACTTTAGCCACATAATCTGTCACACCATAGTGCTGGTATTGTACAGGATTGATTTCAGGAATATGAAGGCAAGTTTACTTTGCTTAGGTGCCCCCACCCCCAAAAAATAAAATTCTATTAAGCCTTTGTGGGATGAGGTTGAAAGAGCCGTCAGGTATCCACAACTATCCAATCTCACACTATTGGAAAGTGCACAAGAATCAATGTCTCTTATTTCACAAACGACGTATCAACATCTCGTAAAGTCCATGCGAAGAACAATCAACTCCGTATTGGAAGCAAAAGGTGGCCTAATGAAATATCGACGGGATGTCACAATCAAGTTGCCACTCAGTGTATAAATATGAAGAACAAATAATTTCTCATAGTTAACAAATTTATTCACCGCATAAATTCAGCATCCGTAATGCAGTGGCAGCAACCTCCCGTAGCTTCGAGAAACAATTTAAGTTACATTTTAGAGCAGAGGACTGCATAATGTATTAGTATTGTACGTGTAGTATATATGTATTTAGTAAATATTTAAGAATTAGAAAAATAGAATAATAATATTATATAAAATATTAAGTAAAATATTTAATAATATGGAATAATAAATAAGAGTTATTTTAAGACTTTTTCGATATTAATTTAAAATAATATTTATGTGAAGATAATTCGAAGGTAATTAGATGCATAAGAATATATACAAACACAAAAATTCGACCAAAAATTTAAAAAAAAAAGGCTTTTAATGAAATCATAACCAACGGGTGGCCATCAGTGATATAACTCATCTTATCTCCGCATGAGACAAACTAAGTTTCCAGAACTAAGTTTTCCAATATTTTCATTCATCCATCTTTTAAAGTTACAAAAACTTTGGGTTCTGTTCAGTCCGAATCTATTATTAATAATATATCAATCTTGGACGAATTTTGGATAGTGCTTATGTTTAATCTTATTATTATTATGATGAGTTATAAATTTAACTTGAGACAACAAAAGCTTCTTCCCACAACAATACAGACAGTTAAAGGTACCTATTATAACAGCTTGGAATCACTATTATAAATTGCCTTCAACGGAATTAATTGACCTAGTAATTATAATAGTAAAGTAAAAAACTGATCCTTCCCTTTTGTAACATAGTAATGATTTAAATACGAAAGTTTGAGAAAAATGTCTCAAATATTTTAACCATACAAATATTAAAATCCAAATTTAAAACCGTATGAGGATTATTGACACAAATTTTCAGAATAAAATTATTTAAATACTTAAAGGAAAGCCCTTCTTTTTCTCTAACAACAGTATTTACACGCTTAAAATTTCTGAAAAACCTCTTAAACATTTAAACCACCCAAATACCTTTTTTTTGGGGGGAAGCAATAATATAAAAATGTATCACCTTACTGAAGAAATCCTTCTTCAATACTCGAAGCGATAGCTGTGAAATATTTATAAAGTTAGTGGATGAAAGCTGCCGAAAGCAGGATTAATACCGTAAGTAGGCGTTACGTATTTAACCGCGACAGGAGGCAAACATACGTACTGGGGGACAATTCCTGTCAGCAACAGATGGTCGCCATGAGCTAGACTTTCCGTATGTGTTATCTAATGACGTCATCGACTCGGATAGAAATGGGTTTTGCTTTTCTTCATATTTCTGTTTTATTTCTTCATATTAATAGATTTAGTCATCAGGTCTGGCAGAGCAAAATAAGCAATATGAAAGAAATATTATTCGCAATACTGTCATGTAAGAGAAAAGGTAATACGAAACAATTTTCTTCTTTAACCTCCCGGCCGCCTTAGCAAGCATGTAGCGCCCTTAAGCTCTTAGAAAGATGTAAGCGCCTTTAAGCAAGCATGTTTTTATGTAGCTTTATTTAACTTGCTTTTTAATTCTGCCCATTAGGACCAAATCTTAAAATTAATTTCTGATCCCTTTCTACATATTCAGTTTTCTTGAAATTTTACGATTTGAAATAAAAATACAATATTCCACAAGATTTTTTAATTCAGTCTAAATTTGGTTTTATTTACTGTTAACATTTTTCCATATCCTTTTTTAACTGCCAAACTAATCACCGTGGCAAAATTTGTATCTTTGCATCATTGCTAGATCGAAACTGATCTCGAATAAGAAGTTATTCAGAATTTGTTGTTGACTAATGCTCATTTGTCCTGACCTATAGTCAGCCCAAGCCCATAAAATTCTCCATGGCAAGCAGAGCAAGATACGCCTGTTGATGACAACAGCACCTTACAGGTGGCAGTGCGATTTAGCACAGCTCCGCTCCCAATTTTGATGGAGAGCATCCAGGGGGGGGAAGACAGGTCCGAGGGTTTCCCACTCCTCTTCCCCTACCACAACCTCTCGAGAGAACTTTCAGCTCACCGCATATTCAGAGTGCCCCCATGCCGCACGAACACTGTACATTTACAAACATCCATGCCTTCTCCGGGATTCGAACTCGGTGCTTTCGGCACGGCACTCAGTGACGCTAACCACTACACCGGCTGGGCGGCTCAGAATTTGTGACATAGTTTTGGCTATTTCTTAAAAAATATTAGGAATTATTCTTCATTATTATCGCCCCTATTATGTTAACTGATGATGAGTTTGTATTTTTAAATCAAACAGAAATTTTTAAATAAATGAAATGTAAAGTCATCAGGTAGATCGAGAACTGTTGAAGGTGAAGAAAGGGAGGGTTGAAGGATGTCACACATGATTGTTGTTGTGCTGATCTAGAAGGAGTTTACTCTCTTTATAATTTTCCGCATTCACTAAATTTTTTATAATAAGATTTATGAAATAATTTACGCAGTTTTAATTTAATGTCATAAAATGTAAAAACAAAATTTCTCTTAAAATATTTTTGTTGATATGTATGTTAAAATAATATATATGTGTGAAATGTATTAAGCTATTTCTTGACTTTCAAGAAACAATACAGTTAAAAGTCTTAACTTAAATATCTCTTTCAAATTTTCATTTTATTTTTAATCCGCTATTGCTAGCAGTTCCAATATTATAGTTTCAGTCACGTATGACTAAGCATATTATTACAGCTGTTATTTTTTAAAGTTCTAAGGCATTTAACTTTAACTATACAACTTATAAAGCTTCTTTATATATTTTATTTTTTACCCTTGCAAATGCTTTAAATGGGTGATTTAGTTTGTAAGGTTTTAGTTAAACTAACCAAGTTTATTTTAATTTAAATCTTTTCTATCTCCTCTCTGCTTCAACTTCCTGTCAGAAGAAGCGCGCGTTTTTAGCTTATGCTAATTTTTGAAGTTCAGCCAAGCACTATTTAAGCCAGAGGTAAAAACCTCTCGGTGTGTGAGAGCTTTGCCTCAGATCACGGTCACGCTGCTCAACGTTCGCCTGACCAGCTAACAGTTTAAATTTATAAGCCATAGTGCTTACTACGTGATTGCATTGTAAAATAAATTAAAGTGCGGTAGTATTTAGTATACCTTGCTACGCACCCTTTTAGATAGAGGCCAACTTCCGCGAATTGCTCTGCGAAGCAAAGTTTAATTAAGTTCTATTTTAGGTTTAGTATTTAATTTTATTTGATTGTTAAATTCGACCAAAGTGTGGTCTGTTACGTTCTGTATCTCTCCCGAATTGGGAGGTTTGTATTTAATAGTGATTGAATAAAAGAGGATTTCAAATCCCTTTACGTGCAGTTATTCTCCAGCCCAGCAGTTACATCAGAACATAGCGTACCTTCCGCTCCCTGTTCCAGTTCAGGACTTAGAACGTAAGGATAAGAACCCTTTACAGAATTTACCATGTTCTCAAAGAATACACACAGAATGCTAAGTCCTGATAATGGCGCCCGCACAGAAAGAAGAGGATGGCCTCAGCAACAAGAAGACGAACCTGAGACACCTGCTGTACCTGTCCAGAATCCTGAGATAGCACCTCCTGGCATAGAAGGATTCGGCTACATCGTACAAACCATGCGAGCAGCCATGAAGCCAGCGGCAAGTTTTGACGGCAAGACAGCCGTAATCAATTTCCTGGAAAAGCTAGACTCCCACTTCATGCTATATCCAGTCCACGAATTTCAGAAAGTCGCTCTTGCTACCAGCGCTTTGAAGGGCCAAGCGCTAAGTTGGTTCAAGTGCATCGGAAAGAATCTCTTGGGGGAACCAGGAAGCCCCACATACACGTATGAAAATTTCAAGAATTCTCTAGTGAAAGCATTTCCCGTGGTGCGAGATCGAGCCAGATTGGAAGCTGAACTGTTTAGCCGATACCAAGAAAGAATAGAAGATTTGTCTAATTTTATTTTGAGGAAAATTCAAGTTTTCAAGCTTTTGTATGGAAGTCGCCCGGATCCTGAAATTATTCAAGTTATACTTCCTAGGCTACTGCCCCAAGTTCAAGATTTCATCGAACTAAGAAATCCAACAACATTAGACAGATTATTTGAGCTCGCGGTACAATTTGAAAGCCGAAGAACAGCCGACAACGAACGACGACGCCAATTTGAGCGAAGAAGTCAGTGGAGTTCGCCAAGACCGCAGCAAAAGCAAAATCAAAGTTACGGGAATAAGGCGAAGCAATGGCCGAAGAAAGATGTGTCTCCTAAAGCGAGCGGCGAACGAAGGGAATTTAATAGAAGAACAAGCAAAGATTCCGAGGGCAACCAGAAGAAAAAGAATTTAAACTAAGAGGGATTTCTTCGAGGAAGGTGAAGAAGTCCGAAGCAGCGCAAAACCCTTCCAAAATCAATTTAAACACCGTGGTCGTTAAGAATTTGAGTTTGCCGAAGATTGAAGTTCTAATCAACAACATACCGGCGACAGCCCTCTTGGATACAGGAGCCCAAAGCAGCTTCGTATCGGAAAGATTCTTTAAGAAGCACTTTCGACGTTACAGAATTTTTAGTGCAAGAGACACGGATGTCATAGCGGCCCAAGGAGAAAAATGTAGCTGTTTAGGAAAAGTACCATTGTTCGTGCGTATCAACAACGAACAGGTAAGAATCCTGTTTTATATTGTGCGTAACCTGCAGACTTGTATTATTCTAGGTGTGGACTTTTTTAGTTTGGCAGAAGCAAAAATTGATTTCAAGGGGGGAGAACTAACATTAAATATGAAGCCAATTGAAGCGAAGAATGATAAGCCCCCGCAGCTGGACTTGGAACATTTACAAGCAGAGGAAAAAGAGAAAATCCAAGGTCTGGTAAGTCACTTTGCGAATTTATTTAGTGATGTACCAGGCTTTACGCAGGTGGTGAACCACGACATTGACACGGGGGACGCTCAGCCAGTTAGGCAAAAGCCATATAGATATGATAGGACAAAAGAGGAAATAATTGAACATCATATTAAAGAGATGTTAAAGAATAAAATCATCACGCCAATTTCTAGCAGTTATGCTAGCCCCGTTGTCCTGTGTAAGAAAAATAATGATTACCCGATTACGCACCCGAAGCGGTGGCGTTTTGCTATAGATTATCGCAAGTTAAATTCAGTTACAAAATATCCTGTATATCCGTTGCCGATAATTGAAGAAATTATTCGAAATATTTCGTCTACAAAATACATGACTACATTAGATCTCACGAGTGGCTATTTTCAGATTGGGGTAAAACCCGAGGACGTACACAAAACCGCGTTCATAACGAAATCTGGTACGTACGCATTTCTTAGAATGCCGTTCGGATTATCCGGCGCGCCGGCAACGTTCCAAAGATGTATGGACATCGTCTTAAGACCAGTCCTTGGTAAAAGCACTTTCATATATTTAGACGATATTATAATTACGAGTAGTACTCTAGAACAACACTTACAAGATTTAAGAAAAGTATTTTCATTGTTAAACGAAGCTGGTTTAAAGATAAATGCGTCTAAATGTAAATTTGCCGCAAAAGAGTTACGTTATTTAGGATTTAAAATTTCCCAAAAGGGAATCGAAACGGATCAGTCAAAAATAGTAGCCATTAGAAATTATCCTGTTCCTAAAACAGCGAAGAAATTATCGTCGTTTCTCGGGATGTGTTCATATTACCGGGCTTTCATTAAAGACTTTGCAAAAATAGCTGAGCCACTGCTAAAGTTGAAAAGAAAAAAAGCTAGGTTTTCGTGGTCAGCAGAAGCCAACTTGGCGTTTCAAAAATTGAAAGACGCATTGACTCAAGCTCCCGTCTTAAAATTTCCAGAAGGGGATAAGGGATTAGAGATTTCAGCGGACGCTTCAGATTTCGCGATTGGTGCAGTGCTTTCCCAAAATGGTCAGCCCGTGGCTTTTTTCAGCCGAACATTAAATGAAACCCAAAGAAACTATTCCGCAACAGAGAGAGAAACTCTCGCAGTGTTAGCATCAGTACAGAAATTTCGTGTGTTCTTTGGAAGTTCTCCAGTAACTGTATATACCGACCACGCGGCGGTCACTAGACTCTATTCTGGAAAAAATTTATCACCCAGATTAATAAGGTGGGCTCTCAAATTACAGGAATATAACCTAATAATTAAACATACGCCGGGAAAAGAAAATGTTGTGGCAGATGCTTTAAGCAGAATTAACTTAGATGAAAATGGAAGTGTAATTAAGATAGCCATGTTAACATCCAAAGTATTAGATTCTCGTGAAACAGTAATAGCCGAACTCAAAAAAGATCCGGAGTTCAAAAATATATACAATTATTTGGCCGACCCTGAGAATTTCAATCATCCGGATATTGTGCCGATAAGAAATAGGGCCGAAAATTACGAATTAATTGACGGACTGTTATTCTATACGAAAGCTACTAATGAGAATCATGAATATAGACCGGTTATCCCAGCTAGCATGAGGTTGAATGTATTAGAAGAGTTGCATGATTGTGCCATTTCGGCTCATTTAGGTATAAGAAAAACTGTTCAGAGAGTTCGCGAGGCAGTTTTCTTTCCAGAACTGCAAAAGTTTACTAGGGCGTATGTCCAGTCGTGCCCAACATGTCAATTAAATAATTATGTTAATTTCCGCCCGGCCGGGTTCCTAAATAGTATTAAATCAGAATTCCCAAATCAAATAATAGGCATCGATTTACTTGGACCTTACCCTCGAAGTAAAGTTAATAAAAGCCGATATCTTTTAGTTATAGTGGATCATTTTAGCAAATGGTTAGAGTTAATTCCGTTAAAACGCGCGTCTGCAAAAATTGTAGTAGATTCAATTCTAAATAAGTATATTTTAAAATACGGGGCGCCCCTAAAAGTTATTTCAGACAATGGTCCTCAGTTTGTTAGTAAAATGTTTGAGGAAATGTGTGCAAAACTGGGCATACGTCATCTAAAGATGGTCCCGTATCGTCCGCAGTCAAACATAGCGGAACGGGTGAATAGAAATGTAGTGAAAATAATTCGTAGTTATGTGAAAAACTATCACTCTACCTGGGATAGCCATATAAATGAATTTGCATTTGCCCTTAGGACCGCCAAACACGATACTACACAAAAAACACCCGCTGAACTCTTCTTAGGAAGAAAGATCTTGACCCCCCTAGATAAACTGTTCTTTGTACAGGAAAGGGCAGAAGAATTTAAAATGAGTGATATACAAAAGTTAATACGGGAAGCGACGGAAAATATAGAAATGGCCCAAAGAAAACAGAAATTGTACTATGACCTAAAAAGAAGAGAGGTCAAGTACAATGTGGGAGATGAAGTGTTGAAGATTAAACACAACTTGTCAAATGCCCCAGAGGAAAAGGTGGGGAAATTTTTTCCGCGTTTTGAAGGCCCGTTCACAATTGAACAAATTACGGGGGCAGTGGTTATATTAAAAAGAAATGATGGTCAAACGCTCAAAGCGAATGTGGACCAAATAAAACCGTTCTATAATCGCAGCAAAATGGCTGTATTTAAAGATTCGTTTCAGGATCCGAGGCAATCGACTAGCCAGGAAGATATACGTCAGCAAAAACAGCAGGAACCAGCTACAACGGCATCGAAATGTCAGAAGAAGAAAGCTCCCCCCCAACAAAGAAATAAGAACCAAAAAGGTGGTTTCAAAAGAAAGTCTCACGATGCAGGTGAACAAATCTACGAACGGAATTACGAGCGCACCAAGAGAAGAAAGCAGAATGGGCAAGGGAAGCCCAATGTATCCAAAAGAACTGTGGAATCATCGGACAGGTGCCTGAGAAGCAAGAAACGTCGATTGCAGCCTGAGAATCAACTTCCCGAATACAGCAGGAACCAGGACAAGCAACGAGCAAGGGCCCAGGAGAGAAGGGCCCAGTCCACCAAACGTCCAGCGGAGCAACCTCCTCTACAAAGGAAATTGCCGAGGATACAACGACGGAATTTCAAAAGAAAAAGAGACGAGCAGGCTCCGAAAGAACAACGAAAAACGAGGAAACTGAACCAGGCCACAACTTACTCAAGTTTTAAAGATTGGGCCAAGAAAAGGATGGACGATCATAATAAGATAAGTACAATTTCGTATTCAAAAGTTTAGTTAATTTTTGAGTATACTGCAAGTTGCAGGACTGATTTTACCTCAAGCGAGGTTGACTTTTACGCCAAGTGAGCGATAAGTTCTCATATGGAAAGTAAAATGTTTTGTTAAAAGAAATTGTAATTCTTAAAGATTTAAAATTACTTAATTTTGTAAATAGATTAATTCTGTAAAAGCAATGAATTGCTGAAAAGAATATGTTAACTAAATGATTTTGTACGACGCTTTGTCTAAAGACTTGTAAAATGTCTAGAATGAAAATTCGGAAAATTGAAAAACACGATTTAGTCTGTAGACTATTAATTCAATGTAATTTGATATTTCAAGAAAGTACCTTGAGAAAGGAATAGGAAGCACTTGCTGTAAGCTTAGAAATTTAACCTATATTTCTGTAAGCTTAGAAATTTAACTTCTATTTGCATTTCAGGATTGCTGTGAAATTGTTAATGTGTTATGAAATGTAACAAATAATATTATGCTAGCAATGCACGTTAAGTGCAATATTAATGTGAATGTTGTGTGCAAACTGCGAATTTGTATGCATGAAAAGTTAAAGATTCACTATTTTAGAATGCAAGTGTTAATTAGGCTCTCCACCAAATACACTTAAAGTGTTAGACATAAAGCTAGTGAGAACCTTAGGATTAGCTGGTTATAGGGCGTTTTTTTCAGGTCTCGTATGTCAAGTTCTAACTAATGTTAGTCGATTGTAGGTGGAAGAGTTGAACACCCCCGAACACATAAAAACCCGCAATGGCGGTTTGCTTTACATCCAACACCGGTGAGAGAGCATACGGGGGAAGAATTTAATTGTGCTTGAATGATAATGTGTGTGTGCAAAATTACACAGAAAAAAAAAAAAAGGATTTGTACCACTTAGAATTATTCTGTTATTATGTCATACTAAAGTTGTTTTCCTTCCAGATTTTGCTGGAAGGAGTAAGACTGTTTGAAGAATAAGACTTGAAAAAAAAAATGTTGAAGATTGTTGTTCCAGAAAATTTCGTCTGTATTTTACACAAACATATATTGCCTTGTAAGAGTTGGCCTAAGTTTAGAACAGTGAAATTTTCGACTATTTAGAATTGCTAGTTTTCAACATGGTCCGTTTGGACCAAAGTAGTTTAACTATCGCAATTCTGGCGGGAAGTATGTAAGGTTTTAGTTAAACTAACCAAGTTTATTTTAATTTAAATCTTTTCTATCTCCTCTCTGCTTCAACTTCCTGTCAGAAGAAGCGCGCGTTTTTAGCTTATGCTAATTTTTGAAGTTCAGCCAAGCACTATTTAAGCCAGAGGTAGAAACCTCTCGGTGTGTGAGAGCTTTGCCTCAGATCACGGTCACGCTGCTCAACGTTCGCCTGACCAGCTAGCAGTTTAAATTTATAAGCCATAGTGCTTACTACGTGATTGCATTGTAAAATAAATTAAAGTGCGGTAGTATTTAGTATACCTTGCTACGCACCCTTTTAGATAGAGGCCAACTTCCGCGAATTGCTCTGCGAAGCAAAGTTTAATTTAAGTTCTATTTTAATTTATTTAAATTTATTTGATTGTTAAGTTCGACCAAAGTGTGGTCTGTTACGTTCTGTATCTCTCCCGAATTGGGAGGTTTGTATTTAATAGTGATTGAATAAAAGAGGATTTCAAATCCCTTCACGTGCAGTTATTCTCCAGCCCAGCAGTTACATCAGAACATAGCGTACCTTCCGCTCCCTGTTCCAGTTCAGGACTTAGAACGTAAGGATAAGAACCCTTTACAGAATTTACCATGTTCTCAAAGAATACACACAGAATGCTAAGTCCTGATAAGTTATTGTTATTGAATACGAAAATACAGTCAAAGTGATATAGAAAAAGACAAAATTTGTTTCTTTTTGCTATTTTATAAAAAAATAATTATTTCTACCTAATTGAAATTCAAATTAAGATCCATTCAATACTCGATTGATTAACGCATCAATTATTTTGTTATTCTATGAATTTATTTAAAGTTTTTTCGAACCTTGACGAACTTCGGAACGCATTTTAGCTTTTTTAAAACCCTTAATTTTTTATTGCTTAACACTAGCACTGCTGCATTTTCGCTTTATTTTAAATTACTATTTGCAGCCTCTGGCCGTGTAGTATCTCTCTCTAATACTGTATTTGTTGCCACGTAGTTTAGTTTCTCTAAAATGGCTACAAGAATGTAAAAAACTAAAGTTCTTGCTTTCACTTTTGTAAGCCTCACCTAGGCAGCTCTGTCATTTGCAATATATATCAGAATTTTCAACAGGTATTCATCATATTGGCGGGAAGAATATCGCTGCAGATTCATTATGCAGGATAGAATCTGTCTGTGAAATTGATTATGATAAAATTGCGGATGCACAAATCGCTAATAAAAATCTTAATGAGGTACGCTCGAAACCCTCTTTACATTTTAGGCAATATCATTTGGAGTCTAGTAAACTACTTTGGTGTGATATTTCAACTACAAAAATTCGTCATTTATAACTCAAGATTTTCGGAAGCACATATTTAAAAAAATTCACAGCTTAGCTCACAGTGGAGTGAAGTATACAGTTAAATCAGCAGCTACAGCTTCCAGATTTAATTGGACAAACATTCGAAAGGATGTCACCAGTACACGGTTAGTGAGCAAAATCTTGTACGTGTTGTCAAAAGAACAAAATTTACAAAAATTGCCACTTATAAAGAAGTAGATGGTAGATTTAGTATTATGCGTGTTGATATCATAGACCCATTTCCTAGTTCTGAAAGAAAAACGTACTGCCTTACCTGCATCGATTAATTCACATGTTGGACAGAAGTTACTAGCAGCAGCCCGAGAATTTTTTAATCAGCGGATTTCGCTCTTTGGAATGCCGTACCGGTTAATCACTGATCAAGGTAGTCAGTTTAGATCCGAACGTTTTAAAAACATTTTTGTTATCGATTTAAAGTACGCATAATAACGGCATATCACCCACAGTGTAATGGGAAAACTGAAAGGATCCATCGGCCTTTAAAAGCTGCAATCAGAGCATCCAGCTCTATTAAACGGACTCAAACTTTATGAAGAATTTTGTAGGTGCTAAAATCTTCTTTGCATTGTGATACAAATTACACCAATTCAGAAATGGTTTACGGTACAACCAGGAGAATTACCAGGAGAGTTTTACCAGGAGAGTTTCACCAGGAGAAATTTTTAGAACCCAAAAGTATCTTGGATACAGAGACGTTTGCCAAAGAACTACAGAAAAATATGTAACTGTTAAAATCACTGCAAACTCGTTGACATCCTTCTCAAAACGTTTGTGTCCATAAAAACTTGCATAACTGTAAACATGCCTTCATACGTGTTAATAGAGTGCGAAAACTATTAGAACGTCTTTATGATAGGCCTGATTCAGTTGTGAAAAAGACACAAAAATATTTTACTGCGACAATCAAAAGAAGAGATATCAATATATCACTAAACAGATTTAAACCAGCATATCTGCCGTTAACTGAGGTGAACACTTCTTATCATAGGAAGTCAGACAGTGCACGAAAATCTGACTGCACATCAAGAAACTGAAAACCAACAATCAGATTTGCTGAACAAAGATGTTTAGAAAAAAAAAGTAACGCGCTCTGGTAGACATTTTAGGTTTTCAGGTTGTTACAAAAATTCATTACATACTATTCATTATTGTTATTTCATATTAATTTCATATATATTTATATATCTATATAGACAGAGACAGAAAGAGAGAGAAATGCCAGATTAAAAATATGTAAATCAGCTTTATAATTTAATTTAGGAACAGTCTCATAATTCCTCATTTTTAATTTGGGTATGTCCTCGCTGTGTTAACTTTTCTGAACTGCGTCATTTCTAGATTAATTTATGTCGCTTGCGCAATGCTCATGACATAGCTAATTCGGAACTTGAACTCAAAATTTTGAGAAGTGAAATATTTCTAACTTAAACCAAAACCTCTTGGTGAGCTTCCATACTGGATAATTGCGTTTCATTACGCAATACAGCTATAAATATTTCGATCCCCTTCGCGACCATTACTTACCTTCGCGACTGTAATTCTCATCCTTACTGCATGTTAATACATAGATCGTTTTATACGTTCAAAATAAAATAACTTGAGAATGGCAATAACAGTTATAAAATCAGTTATAGATTAATTTTGCAGTAGTGTACAAATGCATACAGCACATCAGATAAACATCAAATTCAGAACATAGTACATAAATTCATATAGTTTTATTTCACAATTTTACAGGCAGAAAAACCCTCGCATGTTTTGATTTAATCAAGTAAACCGAACGAAACCAATCTAATTAAATAAAAGTACAAATCACATTCTGCATTTTAAATATTATGCACAAGGGACCTCGAGTTGTAATTCTTGAAACCAGAAGGAGAAACGTTCAACAGCGAGTGTCTGAAGGTCAGTTGTAGATGGCAACTGGGAAACTGAAGTCTTTACTAGGAGAATTCTCTAAAGAAATAGCTTCAGAGATTGGATGCATTTTAATTTTTTTAGGACAGATGTAAACATCGCCACTTCTACTTTTTGCTTCTTAGTGAAATTCATTTGCTTAATTTAATCAGTGTAATGGCGTACACGTAATCTTGAAAATGTTCCAGTTTCACGTAAGAAATGAGAATCGTGGCAGATACGAGACGTCTTCGTGATTATCTAAACACATTTTAAAATGAAAATCTTCTTCACATTGCTGAAAATAAAAATGGATGATATGCCCTTCCCACTCCCCGAAAAAAAAACTTCTAGAAGTTTCCAACGAATTTTTGCGTCAAAAATGTAAATTCTGTTTTTTCGTGTGAGTATTGAGAGCAACGTATAAAAATATAAGATCGATTAATTTGTTTATTCGATGGTTGAATCATCACCAGAAATTGGGATAATTGAGCTATGATTTATCGTTACAGACTGTAAGATTTTCTGATTCTACTTTTTTTCCTGTGGCAACAAGACTAATTGGATGAAATATTGCGTTCGTGATAGCCATGTTCAATAGCTCACCTATTTTGTATCACTTCTTTCGCATCGCTTACTTCATATTTAGAATTAGTGTAATTAAATAAAGCTAAAGTAAATACAGTTCGTATGTAGTGTGAGTTACATAGTGAACCAGCCTCAGTGAAAAAATGTAAAGTGACGCGTATTCTTATAATTCTACCCCATTTCTTTCCCAGCTTTTCTTTTCTGGAGTTGTTTTGGTGAATAAAACACACTGCGTGCTTCCGTTGCCAGCTCTTAAAGGTACAAAATTTGCTTTTGAGATATCGTGATTAACGTCATCACTATTTTGATATCAACAATTTACGTGATTTACGTATCGTATTTTGTACATTAAATTATAATAAATGCAGAGGATCTTTTCAATTATAAGATAACACGCGCCAAACAATTTTCTATCAAAATTGTTGCTTCCATTAGGTTATTTAGATCATAGCAAAGCACGTAGCGTATCTATTGACCATCATTAAATGTATGATTCTTATTTCTTATAACAGTATTTTTGGTTTTTAATAAGTTTTTCCAAAAGTAAGTTTCTTGATCTGTATCATTGACTAATCTCTAATATTTACTAATTCTTAACTTTATGAACTAATCTCTAAAGTTTAGAAACAATTTTGCTATTGTACTGGAAAGGGATTATCATATCTAGTTGGCAAATGAAATTACCGTGGTTCAAGTGCTTGCGAAGGTAAAGCTGATTTTTATCATTTGCTGCATCCAGAAAACCTAATAATGTCTACAATGGATCCAAAATTAAAGCCTAGTAAGCGATAACTTGTCCCCATCTGGATTTGATAGAGCATCATGCCTTTTCCAGTAGTCCGTCAATTGGGAGACTAAAAGGATTATTTCATTTCCTTACGTACTTTCCCAGTGTAAGCAATTAGCACACCCAGATAACAGCTGGAAGATCCGCGGTTCGAATCTAGCAAGGGTATAGTTCATTTTTCATATTTACAGCATCCAAGAATCGTAATAGCCTCTAACGCTTTTATAGCTATTAAAAACTTGAAAAAAAGCAGAATATATGTTAGCCACTGCAATCGATTTTTGACACAGAAATGTTTTTCGGACTAGTATAAGAAAGCGACAACGAGATTGAAAATATCTCTCTTTTACAAATAGGAAGTTATTTACGACTCGATGCGTACAGATAGAAATGAAATTTCAATAAACGTAGGCGTAAACTTTCATCACAAACCCACGCCCATACCTCGTAAGTAATCATTCTTCAAGCAAATGGCATACTAAACCATCATTTAGAGAGCTTTCTGATATTCCTATCTGACAAAAAAGTGCTTTCAGAGTGATTAATGTCTCCTCTGTTCTTTGCATTTTTCTTTCCCGAGGTACACTTTTGTTTTCAACTACCTCTGCGATATCCATGGCAAGGATAAAAAAAGATTATTCCATTTACACAGTGAGATACGATATTTCTTTTTTCAATGTCAAGGGATTATTTGATCCCTTATGTAATTTAAAGAGACACAGAATCTTGACCGTTAAGATTTCTGGAATGAAAAAGCGATACGTTTTGCACCGGACAAATAATTTTTTAGTTCCAGATCACTAAAAGTACGGCTGGGAATCACGAAGCATGCGTAGCGATAGATGGGCTGATTTTTTAGCGATGGGGAAATAGGCGCATTGATTGTCACTTGTGCTATAATTATGTATGATACTTATGCTTCAGCTTGAATTCAACAGTCAATGTATAAAGCTTTAATTTTGCCAGTTCAAACACAATAGCTCGCAATTTCTCCTATCACGCGTCGATTCAATAGCTATAAATTTCAGACATTATCTCAGTGTCCTTACTTTCGTTAAATATGTCCATGAAACAATGTCATCTATGCTTAATAACGGGAAAATGGTTTATTGCTAGTGTTCTGCAACTACTAAGAATGTCAGTTTGAGATTAAAGAAATGAGATTGTCCAGGCGAAAGATTTTAATGGTTCGTAGAATTCGCCTTTAATGGTGATTTCATGCAAACACTACCAGTTGAAGATGTATCGTAAAGATGCGCATAAAAAATGCTGAAATGGCTTAGATTGTTCAGAAATTTCGATATCACTAAGATTTGAGTTCATTTATGAGGGAAACAGAACTCTGAGATTTTTAACAAAATTTACTTAAAACTGATGATGGCTTTCTTTGCATAATTCACTATTGTCACGCGAACATTTTAAAATGAACGTACCTGCGCCTAACACAGTCCGCAAAGTTTCCAGCGAGTTCTCATCGTAACAGGAGGAAAAAAAACTTGAGGAAGCCAATAAATTTGCAAAATAAATTAATTAAAATTAAAAAATACCTTCAAATATTTAACATTCAAAGTTACTCAGTGCAGCAGTAGGATGAGTATAAAAGCATGCCTTACTTACCATAAAGCATATTAAAACATACCTTAAGCACTACCTTATTTACCTTTTTCAGTTTTCAAGGTCTGTTGTGAACTGGGATTAAAATTTTGTACTGAGAAAATGCTGCTTCGAAATATGAAACCATCACGGCTTTGCAGTAGCATAAAACTGCAAGCAGAGCATCTTATATGATAGTTCTGACACAGTAAATAGCCAGTGAAATTAAAGAAATAGCCAAAAACGAAAACTGAAAACTTTCAGATTTTATATTACGCCCAAAAGGGCGTTTTTTAACCTTTTATGTGCTACCTTTATTATTGAATACCATGTTCTTCTCACTTAAAACATAAAATTCAATTCAACAGCAATATCACAAAATATTTAAAAGAACATATCTTTAGAATTTCCGATACACAGTCTCGCGATCTGGATATAACTTTTTTTTCTGTACAGTGTTGCCATTGCCCGCTCTGAAATCGTTAAGTTTGTTAATCAAAAATTCTTTAATATTTGACAAAATATGAAATAGATAATAAACCAAATTTCAAATTCCAAATTTGGACTTCCAAATGCCCATATTCGAATGAAGTACTACGTTTTTCAAAATCTGGTATCTCTAGGTACCGTTGTTTTTTCAGAGTGTGAGAAACGTGAATGCCTTCATGCAGATTATTCTTTAATTAATTTCTTTATACATAATGCAGGGCTCTAAATATTTGGTGGTAACAATTTGAAAGTGAACCGACATTAACAGTAAACCGACGCATAATGCCAAAACGAAATTAATAACCCTTCTGGGCAAATTGCCCCTTTGGCCTAATAAGTATCTCATTCCCTAAAAAGATGAAATAAATAGGTTTCAATTGACTGTCAGAATGAATCCAAAGGCCAGATGTTTTAGGCAATTAGTATGTACTTCCAAAGAAAGGTATTTTCCAGTGATATGGGTGTTTTAGAAATGATTACGGAAAAAAAAACTAAAGGCCACAATTAAAAATCATGCAAATCTTATTAACCTCGTCCTTAAGCGATGTTGATTCAGAATCACAACAATAAAACTCTTCACAGCTTTAGTCAGAATATGTTGCGTAAGATTGGAAACATAATCAAAACAAATCATTTAAAATTCAGTTTTTTTATTTTCTTCTACAAAAGGAATTACTGTAATCTTGAAAAACTTCGGGTAGCATATTTCAATGAAAATATCCATTTTGACCGCTCTCGAATTTATTTGAACTGTTTGGACAATTACATCGCCGATAGCAGGAGACAAGATCGTTCAGAATCAGCAGTCACATTGGCAAGCAGCATACGACATGGACAGTGGACGTCGAGAACGCTGTATTAGATGCAAAGACGCGGAATATGCGTACAAGTATCCGTGTCATGGAACGCGACCTAGGTGCTGATCGCTATATATCTGTCCGCTGGCCGATTTGCTTGTTTTTCCGTAGAAATTTTAATCGTAAAAATCGTTTTTCAACTGTTTTAACTGTCTATGTTTTAGGTTTTCCTATATATTACAATTTTTAACTAAGATTGAGTTTTTATGTATTTTTGCATTGCCGCTAAGTGAGAATTGATTTGATTGAACTACAAATATAATGTAATTTGAGGAAATCGGTTTAAATGAGGTCCAGCAAAAAGTGTGTATAATTTCAAAGGACTTACAAGGAAGCCATGTGGTGTCTACATCAGATATTCTTATATGATAATTTAAATAACATCATTTAAACTCACAGGTATTACAAGTAAAAATTTCTGCTGCACAGTATCCACGTTTTAATTTAACTTACGAATTCATTACTCTTTTACGAATTCGGAGAATTTATCATTTATTCTTTTTGTAAATTAAATATTATATTCTCTTCGGTTTTATTAACCTTTCACAAGACAATAGCAGAATTTATGAAGTGGAGAAAAGTACAAATTTACCGTTGATTTGAGTGATGGAAGGAAAAATATATTTCTAGGAAAAAAATGGCTTTGCTCGCCTTCATCATAAACAAGTTATTCTGCATAAACATTTTCAATGACAGGCTTCAGCTCTTGTAGCCATATAACGTTTTTTATTGAGTTATAATAGGAAAAACGAGAGTGAGTGACAGAAATTCTAAACAAAGGAAAATTCTGAATGTAGATATATACACGTCTTGGAATAAAAAAGGCGATTGACTAGATAGGTATTTGTCACAGTTTATAAACATTCTTTGCAATTGGGGACTGAGGATTAGAATTACAATTACTGGCTGAAGGTGGTAGATCATAAGCATGTCTAAGCCTTCGAAGAACTCACACTTTCTTACAATTGTTTTAGATTTACTACGAGATCAAATTTTGTATAAAGTCCTTAAAGACAACATATCCTTGATATTTTTTCTATATTTTACATCTTTTTTATAGTCTTAGGGGATAATTTAAGATTTGAAAGAAAAAGTGTATAGGTTCCATGTTCAGCTTTTTATCAAGACAAGCAATTTCTTTTGTTAATGCTTGTATAAAACTTGGTAGTGATGTGTGCTACAAGCTTGTAGAGATTTATTTATATAGTTAGACCAATGAACATAAAGTTCTGAAACTTTGTTAAGCAAAGCAACAGCTCTTATAGAAATAAATGCAAGCCTTTCCCAATGAGAACTGGGAGAATCTTAAAATAACACATACGGTTTTGTGAAAATACGTTTTCCGGAAATTTAAAGAATATCATCAAGTTGCTAAGAAAATATCAAATGCAACCAAGATAGAGTCATGCTTCGTAGGTAGGTTCATAGTATATCTAGCTTAACATATCTTTTTTGTTTTAGAATTCAAATGTCAATTGATTTAGAATTAAATGTTCTACAGCATAATACATGAAAACACGCAAAATGTTAATACATTCAAAAACAGAATAAAATACACAATAAATAAGTATAAAGTTTGCTATATAAAATGCACAGTTAATAAAATAAGCAAATTTACAGAAGTAAACAGAAAACGGTGCAAAAATATATAAAAACTAAATTATAAATAAATGAATTCCACTATTTACGTAAATTCACAACAATATTACTTTTAATTCTCGTATGATTCTAGGTGTGACAAAAGGGCAACATAACTTATCACCACAAATTAGTAAAGATTCTAGAAAAACCGGAATGTTTGTTGAATTTGCATCTAAAATATTGCCTATACACTCACTTTAAACGTTCATTAAAACTTTCAAGTTTGTAACAACAGTTAAAACAGTCGCACTTACTAAACTGAGTCATCAGAACTAAACTAAATCTCAGTTTGTTTCTTCAGATAACAAATAACTTACCTTAATAGAACGATCCGATTTCTTAACGAATCGTTAACTCAGTTGAAGAAAGAATATAATCACTATTCCCTTTTCGTTTTCCGGAAAGAAATGACAGTGGAGACGAAACTTCTTTCCAGTGTGCATTAAGGGGAAACGATTTAGGGAACACAAAACCGAAATTCAAGCTTCGCTGACATTAGTTGAAATACCCTTCGACATGCACCACCGAAATCCTATCAAATCTTCCTTTTTCCTATCATCATCGCTCGATAAATCGATAACTGTGTAAAATCTATCAGATATCCGAAGTGTGCCCAACCTTTTATAGGATTCAATATCTCATGCGATAGAGACATTTCCAGATTTCATTTCTTCATTTATTGTCTACTTTTACGTGATATTTTACAAAGTTATGGAAAGGGATGAAATTTTGAAATTAAAATATTATATGCGTAAAGATAACAAATGTAAAAAATTAACAAGATTTGGAGAGGTTACAGTAATAAATTTTTAAAAAGTCAATTAAATCTTACAGAGAGACACAAAAATAAATAAATGGTTCACGTTCACAAATATTGCAGAAAGAATCCTCTAGAATTTAAATCTTAACTGATCTCGATCTGAAACTATTACTGTACTTCGAATTAGTTTACGTAGTAATAAAATCTACGTAAAAAATTTAGAACTATTTTTATCTCAGATACTATCCAACATAGATTCTAATATAAGTTGCAGTGTTACAATACCCCGTAAAAACATGGAAAAATCTGCATTTGGGCCAGAGCATCCGGAATTAAAACCTGCAACGCATACAATGTTTCTTTCCTCAAAATAAAGACTGTAAATCTTTTCTTATAAGTGTGTATTCATATGATCCAGAAAGATAAAAATCTCATGAGTTAATATCTGAGCATCATATAGGCCAGGGTATGGAAACGTCCAATTTACTATTCTTGACAGAGATGGTGAACTAACCCCTAAGTACAATGTATGATACTGTCAATTTGCTGTAAGTGACAAACGCGGTATTTCGCAACCTTGGAGAAACATGATAAATCATACGATCGGGATATTTAATTTCTTGGTTTCAAGTAACCTATGGCAGATATCCTTGCGTTATTCCCAATAATATGCAATAAGAACATCATGTAACTGTGTCAGGACTGAATGTTCGGTGCATACTCTTGGCGAACATATTCGTGAAGTAAACTAAGTCCTGATCTTGAACAGGGAGCTGAATGCAGCTATGTTCTGTGGTAGAATACTGTGGTTAAGTGGTAGAAGAACTGCACGTAAGAAGGATTTAAAATCCTCTTTTATTAAACCACAATTATATACAGCCACTTCCCAACTCGGGAGGGATACAGAAAATAATGACCGCACTTGGGTCTAAACTGAACAATCAAATAATTTAAACTAAAATTAAATAGAAATTAAGTAATCGTTGCTCACAGAGCTATAAACGCGAGGTTGGCCTCTATGCTAAAAGGTGCGTAGCAAGATTTAGCTAATACTAACGCACTTAGATTATTTCAATAAGTAATAGCGTAACAGCGCTAAGGCTTAGAATTTAATTACTAGCTAGTCAAGGCGAACGTCGAATAGAGCAGCAGTGATCTGAGACTCAAAGCTCTCTCACACTGAGTAGTTCCTCGCTACCGTTTAATTGTAAACTTGGCTCCACTTCAAATTAGCATAAAGCTGAAATGCGCGCTCATTCTAACGGGAAGTTGAAATAAGAACACATAGGAAAGGAAAATTAAAATAAAAATTTACATGTTTAAAGTAAAACCTTACAACTGCTTTCATAAAACGATAGCAACTATTTTAATATTACTTTTCATTCTATCTTTAATTTTTAATATGACTGATCGTTTTCAAGTTAAAATCGTTTATAACTGTTAGTGTTACCAATGCTTAAAATGACTCGTAAATAACTATGGTAGGGTAAATGTCATCGATTTGCAAGAGTGTAAAGCCATACCCAGCTACATTCATTTCAAAACATTCGGAACATCCAAATACTAAGTTCGGAATAACTAAGTTCAAAGCATTCGGAACATCCAATGGTTCTGTTACCTTTATATACATGCAATTATCCTCTAGATGGACAGAACAACGGATCGTAATATTCAGATGTGAACCTTTAGTAAAGGTGATATAAATCCCAAACACCTATGCCTCTACTGGACTCGAACATAAACCTATCGAAATAGCTGCCGACTTTGCTAACCTCTATCCTCTGAATGACTCAGGAGAAATTTGCGTAACATAATAAACATAGAGATTGCATATAAATGATATATAATTTTATAACGTAATCTTGCAGACAAAAATTAATACTAATAATTGTTATATCACAGCAGATCTAGCACGAAAGCTGTAATATTTAACTCTGCACGAAAAGAACAGTGTTTAATTAATTCACTATTGGCAACAATATTTAATAAATATTCCTAATAATTTAAATGAATAAAATTACGCCGAAGGATAAAGCTAAATTAATTTTGTCCCTAAGTAAAATGTGTTTTAATTTCAGTAAATTATTTTCCATTATGGGAACGGAATTGTTTCAGAGCAGAAAAATAAATGGCTTTCGCCAGATTCCAGCTTTAACCTATTTGTTGGTGCAAATCGTTTCTCTAAGCATCACCGCCAACGTAAGTGAAAGATATTGGTTGTTCCAAAGTAATGTTGTCCTACCACTTCCTCCCTGCTCCTGTCTGAATGAAGCATCTTTATTTATCACACAAGACGTGAAGTTGTTCATCAAGTAAGAACTTCTAACTCCATGCTTCTCTTGAATTTTCTTTTCTCTCAGATTTACAAAAGGCAAGCAATTTAAACAAATTTAACTCCAGAGACCATTTTTAAAACCAACAAACCTCCTGAAGAAAATATTTTAAATTTACTCCATCTAACCTTGGTGATAGTGTTGGCCAAGGTTTTTGGTCGAAACTATTTTTCAGCTCTGAATCGTTTTGGAATACTCGTTGAACGGGCACTGGGAAAGATGCCAAAGGGTTCCATCATGTTGATAAAGTCGCTTGGTTTATTAAGATATAGTTCAATAGTTATATTTCAGATAATACTGTTCTTAAAAACTATTACTGTAGAGGAATCGTTAGTTGCGTAACCCGCAGCATTTTCAGTCTAAGATAATTTACATTTACGAAAGCAAAATTAGCAATAGCCTATTTTTATTGATTACACCTAGTTATGGCAAACTTAAAAAATGACTTAAAAAGAAAATAACCAGTTTTGAGATTACTCTTCACACTTGTGTCTTTCATTCAATTAAGACCATATTCATAAGAGATGAAAATATGCTTAGTTATAAATTTAATATGACAAATCTTCATACTATTTTATTATGTTCAAATCAATATAATGTTTATATCATTATTAGTCCAATTATTTATTTTCATTTTATTTAATATTTTTCATATTCATATCTAATTTCACGAAAATATTTAGAGTATGGAATCATCATTATTAAATAAATTAGACATCTCAGGTAAAGAAAGAAAACTTTTTTTAGGATTTCATCGGAGCCTATGCTATAATGGTATTGTATTATATACATGTTCAACAGATTCAAATAAGCCTATTTTTTTTCTTTAATACCATATCATGTTAAGAACTTTAAAAGAACTATTGGCTCCCTCTTTTCATTACACCAACTTCGATTTTAAAGATCGAAACAGTCCGTCAAAGTTCGTGCAGAAACTGAATTATGTAATAACTGCGCATGAACTTCCAGAGGTCTCAATGTTTCATTACACCACAATAGTGTTTCACTTGGCACGTACTTGGGAACATAATCGTACCTCATCGTTGCGACAACTTCGAGACTGACATAACCGTATAGAATCAAACTTGTTCTCGTAATGTCGTACAAATTTCGACTGAATTTCATCAATACAGGTGTCGAAAAAAACATTTCTGTCAACAATAAATTACAACTTGGATTGGAAAAAGGCAAAACGCATCCATCGAAACAAAGATTTGGTGTTGTGCGGTGTCAGAAACACACCAGTTTTAAAAGCTGCTTCTTCTAGGTTGCAATATCATCTTCGACCGAGTATTAATGAACGAGTTGCGGCCCGAGAAAACGCAGGCTTGTTCAATACACAGGCCAAGGATGAAGCGGTATATGACAAACTGAGAACAAGTTTTGAACATGTTAACAGCATATATACGAGCATTGTGTTGCTGAAATACATATTCAGGAAAGCGTTAAATGAAGGGTGACTTCGGGCTGTACAATTTCCCTCTGCTGTAAACGTTGCTGGTGAGACTATCTTCAGATCCTATCCAACGAGTTTGCCCATCTTATAAAATAGTGTTCAAAACCATCACGCTTGGCAATCGTCCGTTACGACCCTAGATATTGCACTCCAGAAGACTGCGTTCACTCCTAGAATGTCTGAAGTGCAATATCGATGTACACCAAATCGAAGCAGGCTTTATACGAAAAGGCAAGCTGTTGACATTCTTCATGACAATGACTGCGTTAAAAGCCTACTGCAGCCACAAGCGTCAATGGATTACTATCATAATGATCCTGTGTAAAGAAACAATAAGAAAAACTGAAAATGACAATGGCAAATCTCTATTAGTGCGCCATTTTCGTGCCACTGTCAAGGTGAAACTTGATGGTCTGCCGCAGTCATGCGGATGAGGTTTCTCTTATACTGTTCTGACGTAATATTTTAGGGTCCAGTGGCAAGTTTGCAATTTGTCATGTTCTCATGACTCCACTGCTTTACTTACGCGTCAGGGACTGGCATTATGTCCCATACTAGTTGAGAATTCAGGATAGGAAGATTCTCTTTCCCGTAGGTCGATCATTGACCCCGTTTTAAAGATTCGTTAACTTGTTCATGCTGGACTCTTTTGTCACCGACGAAGTATAGTAACTTCTCATGATATGTTCACAGCTAGCAGATACATATAGAATCAGCATTTTAGTGTGTTTATATTTAATTTACGAAAAATTAGCTTTCATAAATTGATACGTGTTCAAAGGTTTTCATGAATTCGGAAAAATGCTTAATAAAGCTTATGAAAAAACGAAATAAAATTCATTTTTAATATAACAGTAGTAGAACGATTAATCTCCAAATCTTAATATCGATTAACATATTGGGTCTGATAGAATTCGAGCTCATGCTCCATTTATACTTCCTAATTATTTCATCCGAAAGTTGATTTTGTATGTTCAGTCTTCATAAGATTTATTTAGATAAAAGTCCAAAGGTTACTAGTCACCGCCTTTGAATATTTATAGTGTTCATTCCATCTGAGAAATTCTTCTATAATAAATCTTTGAATTAATGCTTATCCTGATCATGATATAGCAATAAACGTAAAACTGAAAATAAATAAATAAAAAGAAATAAATAAATAAAGGTTTAAAGTCCACTTTAATCTGTATGTATCGGACACTATTTCGCTTGATTACGACAGTGAGCCTACAGATTTAAATAACTTAGTCAATCTTGTATCCCTAGAAGTTATCAGCAAATAATTTGTCCATTCGTTCAGCATTTATTTCTCAACTTCCAGAAACTCACTTTTAGATAACATGGAAACAATCTAATCATCTTACAAAATTAATGTTATCTATAAGGATAAACTTAGCATATTCACTTTATATATCTATTTTAATTTTTTTTTATTTTGATAGTCATCGTAACTTTTTTCATACTTAAATAATGTAGTCCTGCATTTAAAATCAGTATATTTAAAAATTTTACAGTACCATAGTTACGTGCTCAGTAATATACAAATTTAAAATATACTCATGAACTTCCTCCTGTTTACCAGTCCAGGTGTTTACATCACATTTTAAGTTACAAAATATCTGGTACTGATTGTCCCGAGACCGCTGCACGGAAATACCATTTGCCACAATGTAATCTTTAAATAAAATTTCAGGAACTTTAGCCTCTCCTTGAAACTGAAATCAGTATCATTGCAACTGTCTTCTAAAGAGCGTTTCAAGAAATAGAATATCATAGTCGATACGTTTGAATTTAATTTTTTTCATTGATGTCTACCTGTTATATACAGCCTGCCATAAAGCAACCTTATTCAGGCGGATTTTGTTTCTATACGTTTTCAATTCGTCTTCTTTTCTTGCATTAAATTAATTCACTATACAAAAATTTTCTGTCAGTCTTATTCAAGCAGATTTTTTCTACATTATTTCAACTTGTCCACTTTTCTGCATAATTAATTAAACAAAGGATATTGTGTACAAAATAACTATCACATAAAATGTAATTCACTATGTATTAAATTTTCTGTCATTCTTACAAATTTTAACCACTTCAGCGTTTTCGAGCCAGATTCGTCGATTTGAAAATTCTCATCAGGTTTCGTCACACACTCGTTGAGGTTAAATGTAGGCTATATCGTTACCTTCGACAGACATTCGTCGCTTCGTTTTTTCCAACCCCGAATGCAGAGAGAATGAAAAGAGGTAACTTATGGCTTAATTCGTCGCGCTAAATGAATTGCGGAGTTATAGAAGGATCATACAATGCGAAGTTCATCTAAAACGACAGGGAATATGAATGCAGTTCTGGCCTCTTTTCAATTGGTATTGCAATGGAACTACTGCTCATTTGAAAGCACGCTTTTAGGAGATCGTCTTTGTTAATTTTTGGATAAAACACTAAAGAACATACGTAAAAAAAATCTGCGTTGAGAGACCAGTTGGCGGTGTTCTAAATAGGTTTTGAGAACTGGGGAAATGGAGAGAAGTATTTCCAAAGCCACATTCAGACGCCAAATACTTAACTTTATAGAAACGGAAAACCAAGGACATATTTGGGCTACCTGTTGAATGAGTTTATGTAGTATGCTTACATAAAACAAACTTAAAACAACATTTACTACCGAAATATGCATTTCAATAAGCTCCAAACTTTAGATTCTGAAAACTTAGAAAAAGATTTTATCAAGGCTGCTTTATTATGAAGGTTTATTATGATATGGCAGCAACTACTATTTAAAATAATATATACTATTGCGCACTACAGTTTTTTGATGAGCCGAAGGAAAATGACAATTTATTATAAATAAGACACACAGCAGAATAAATAACTGTAAATAGTTCAATGCGAATACAGGTATATTAAGCAATTCCTCTATAATGTATAAAAACATCATAAATTCTTAAAATCTCTCACAGAGCAAATTCTAAAACGCAACTCAGTTTACTCTTTGTAAACTGCAGTTGCAGAGTTGATTAACAATTGACTCATCTTAGCTCTTGAATCGGTATTTATATGATGTTCTGAAACTTCCGGAAAAGTCGATAGAAGTGCTTCAAAAATGCGTTTTTCCCAAACTTCTAGATATCTGTGAGACTGGCAGGAAGTCTCTAAATGTCTCCAACTTTGAGTCAAAAATTTTCGTTAAGCTCCATCAGGAATGTTTATGCTCATATCTCGCGTTCTGCTTGAACTGTCTTAAATATTTAAACATTGTTGCACTCAGAATTGAAAACCAATACACAATAGTACAACTGTACATAAAAACAACAATGCAATCATAAAAATTTAGACACTTATAGAAATGTAGAATAAAAATGACGACTTCCATCTACAGGACAAACATTTATTTATGCTTTGAAGACGTAGAAACATAAGTAAGATACATGAATTACGCAGTACTTAGCGCTTCTCGCGTGCATTCGATACTCACCACAGACTTTAGCTAACTGTTTCTGGAAAAAATATTACGCAGCAGAGAGCTTGCTTATTATGCGCATGCGCCAGGGGAATCAACGGCGGGTGCCAACATACCCCCTTTCAACGTTGATTCTCCTGTTCCTGAAAGTAAAACAAAATACATATTAGACAGTATTCAGTCCTATAATTGTACAGCAGTTCTGATGTTTAACAGGTGTCAGGGGTTTGGTTAACATATCAGCTCCCATTTCACTGGTAGGTATGTCCTGCACATCCAGTTCGCCGCGTTCATATACTTCACGCACAAAATGATGGTGAATGTCTATGTGCTTTGTACGTGAGTGAAACACTGAGTTCTTTGTAATTTTCTGAGCTCCTTGATTGTCGCAGTATATTGTTGTTGGATTTTCTCTGCTGCAACCCAGCTCTTTCAAGAAACGGCGCATATAGACGGTTTCTTTGGCGGCTTCAGACAGAGCCATATATTCCGCCTCCGTTGAAGATAGAGCTACACTATGTTGTTTTCGTGATTCCCAGGTTATGGCAGAACCACTTAGTATACATACAAAACCTGTGTGAGATTTTCGATCATTGACATTTGATGCCCAATCTGCATCCACAAAGGCGATGAGTGGTTTTCCTGTTTTTGTATAAATTAGTCCTTGATCTTGGGTCCCCTTTAGGTATCGAAGTATTCTTTTCGCAGCATGCCAATGTTCTTTTCCTGGGTTGTTGTTAAATTGACTTAAGAAATTCACGGCGTATGTGATATCTGGCCTAGTAGCTACTGAAAGGTACATAAGTGATCCTATCAGATTTCTGAATGGAACATTTTTCATGTCAGCGATTTCGTTTTCGTTTTTTGGACTCATCTCCTTTGATAATTTTTTGCAGTGATCTATAGGTGAAGCTACGGATTTAGCATTTTGCATATTGTACCGATTTAAAATATCGTCAATGTATTTCTTTTGAGAAATTTTAATTGAATTCTCATTTTGGAAAAATTCTATGCCTAAACAATAATGTAATTTT
>KK112771.1:420548-445054 GCA_000611955.2 Stegodyphus mimosarum
AAAAAAAAAATTGCAGTATTACTTGTATAAAGGCACTGGTACTTAATTAAAGTTTGAATTAAACAATTAAAGTCATAATTAACTATGAAATACAGTAGTGTTAATCTGAAAAAAATGCAAGTTTAAAGTTCTATTAAAGTCTCTACGGTGATGCACGTCAGTCGGACTGCAAATAACGATGTTACAAAGTTGCTAATTAATTAACTTAATTAAGCGTTTCTGTGGTAATCAATTAGAACTTTAATATATACGGCCTACCTTGGCTGCTATGTTTAATCTGTTCTTCATCTGTGGGTAATCCAAGGTGAAATCCGCAATTGCACATACACACGATCACAACACTAAGGTAAATAAGAGCGATGCAGAAATTGAAGATTTTCCAAGTCCCGTTAATTGTCGGAAAAATTAGTAACTTTGGAACCACTTATCCGATCCGCTTCAAATTTTGAAACTTCCACCTCCGGATAATAATGAGGAAGTTTGCCGTTAATTCCAGAGCGATACTCTAGTTAATTCTTTAATTAGCAGGGTGCTAATGAAGTATCCACTAGATGAAAAGGAGAATCGTTGCCAGTGGCCTTGAAGAATCCCTGGGGAGTAATCCCTTCTTCCCCTGGGGAGGGGATGTTAACTCCCAACGGACGAATTGCTCTGCTTGAGCGAAAAATCGCTAAAAAATTGAAGTTTTTAAAACAGAATTCAAAAACTGCTTATCCGATTTGGTTAAAAGTTGTCTCAAATTAAAGCTATCGTTGTCTTCTTTCCAAAGGTATACGTTTCCAGGCGCTTTGACTTCCGCCGGCTTCTGAAGGAGGCTGCAAAGATGTCCAATACAGCAAAAATGGCACTAAGTTCGCTGATTAGCATTAAACTTTAAATATTCATAGAATTTGAACAATTTATCGTAGTGACAAAATTTTTGCATCTACGTGCTCATGAGGATGTTAGCTACACATAGCAACTACTTTTACGTTGATATGGCAAAACCTTCCGCTGGTAAAGCTCTTTAAAGCGGAGCTGTGAAAACACGTCTAGGCACCTAACTATTCGACACCAGAATCGACCTGAAGTGTGAATAAGAGCTCAAATGAAACTTAATTTAGCGGAGAAAGTTAAATACCCAAATCGCTCCTTAGTACGAGAAGAACCTTAATAAGCGAGCCTAAACGTTATTGGTCCGATAAGTGTTTTACTAATTTTAGGTATAATAACTGGAACTCCATTTTGGAAAGAAGCCGACTAGCACTTTTTAAAAGGCTCATATATGTGCCAGTCTCGTCTGAAATTAGCATTTCTGCATTAATATATTCAGAATAAGTTTTATACATAAAAGTTTTCATTTTAAAGAAACATTTGTCACGAATAATTATTACTTAAATTAAAATTTAAGACATTTTATTAAAATAGGAATTAATATTGTAAAAAATTAAATATTTGATAATTTAAGCTATTTTAAGTACAATTATATATATATATTAATTTTAATTTAAATTCTCTGCAATTACAGTAAATAACAAACTAATGAAAAACAGAACGAAAAAGATTTGAATGGCAAGACACTTGCTTCATAAGCAATGTAAATGATAATTTAAGTTAAAAAATTATTTCCATTGTCTAATATAATTTTTATTTCTCTGCACTCCGTATATCTGAGAAGGGACGCAGATTTAAGAAATAAATATAAAGAATTCGAATTTTAACAATTTAAATTAAAATAAAGTAAGTAAGTAGGGTAATATCTTTCTATTCAATCCTAAATATTTGTTGTAATTCCTTCATTCATTCATAACAATTCACTTCATCTTTATGCAAATGTAAATGAAAATGTAGTGCTGTGATTTTTTTTTATCATTTTTGAGTATCTTTCCCTGTTGCGTAAATCGGAGTATGTTGTAGGTCCATATTCTAAGTCTCTGTATTACTGTATGTACTCATTCATTTTATGTAACTAAACTATTTATTTTATCTTTTATTTCACCTATTTTTTAATTCCTTCATGCACTTATTTATTTATTTCTGTTGTATCTTCTCATCCGCTCTTTTCGACCATTAATTGTTAGAAATTTGTTATAAATGCCTATTGAAACTTCGACAGTTGAAGAACATATGTGCTCGGAAAAGACTCTGTTCAAAGCATGTGCATCTTAGCATCGTAGGCATTATGTTACAGACAGTTCCGTCAGTGGGGCTTTCCGTATTGTCTCTTGAAATAACAATACTTATTTTGGGGGAAGGGCTGAAACAAACAGTTCTCTTTAGGTAGTACGAGTCATTACGTAATATCGGTAAAGTCTGTTAGGTTTTCGAAACAAGAAATATGAAAAACGCGCAATACTCTCACCACGACCAATTCCGGATCTCCGATTAATAGACGGATGTGCTTCCAAAACGCCCGAAAAAGTCTACGGTAAAGAAGAAGAAAATTACTTGCACATGAAAAATATAATTGATTCGATATTTTTGCATATTGATTCAATTAGAGAATAAGTACTTAATAGCTATCATTTCATTTAATCATAAAAAGAATTTAAACTACAAACGCTAATGAATAACTTAAATGAGGTTCACCAAACTTTTCGTCAAACTCACATGTCTACACAATTTCACTTTGATTCCAAACATTACCTTTCGTTAATTAGGTTTCTTTCTTATTTTCTCTTCGCAAAATGCAATTCAAAGAACTTAATAGAAAACATTGTGTTTGTTTGAAAGTTTTCGAAATGACGTCAGAAAAGTCTGAATTGAAATTTTCTTGATTTTTCACTTAAAATGTTAAGACAATTGGATGAATATATTTGTCTTCAAAGCATTCTATCTAAGCTAGTCATGCGACATAAATGAAATGCCTTTTCGCAGTTGAAATAAATATTTCGAAAAATGCTTCAATTTCTTGAAATTTATAACATTTTATGCAGTCTAATTATCAAATTTAATAATTTTGCAGAGATTTTGTTTTTAATTTCATTATATTATTTGCAATGCTACTGATTCAATTTGATAAAGTTTCACGTATTTTATGTATCTTAATCACGTTTTGAAGATAGATAAAAACAGCCATCTTATTTATGCATATGCTTAATAATGTTACGTTTTATGAATTACAAAAGATCTTGAATATGTGCGACTTGGTGCTCATAGAATTTTAAAATTTTCTATATTTTAATTTTATTACAATAAATTTGATTGAATTTCAACAGTTTTTATAACGTAAAATTTTATAAAAGGAAGAAGAAGAATTTCTAGAAGGACTTAACGCTGAAAGTTTCTTTACTTTTATCAAACGTTCTTAAAACTATTGTTCTCAATAATTTCACATTTCGGTCTATTTTTATTCACTCACGTAATATTCAGTACTAATGAGCCTGATTTCTCATCGCCAATATTTAGATGTTTTACTTTGGCTGAGTATATGTGAGTAAAATTCTCAATGAAGCATTACAGTTTTCATATGAAATACTGTGTAGTTTAGGGTCATTTGGAACTCTTTTTATCAATAGGTATAAGTCCAGTAGAATTTCCATTATAACAGATCACAACTAGTGAAGTGCATGTATTTATATTTTGCCAAATTCAGCTATTGTTTGCATTGCAAGTGCCTCAGAAAGCATTGTTTTAGATGAATTTTATGCTATTTTGTTTCAATTTGCTCTCACCTTTACACATGTTATCTCTCTCATTACACATGTAAGGCATAGTATGTACAGAGATAAGAACTAATAGCAAAAACTAAACCATGTCGTAAGAGCATGTCAAAGTATCATTTAGAAAATCGCTTTAGTACTCGTATCACCCATACGTAATTCCCCGCCGAAATAAATTAAACATGAGCTCAGTTGACGTCATTGGTTTACAAAGGGTTTGGAACTATGTATAAATAATGGTGCAAATGTATATGTAATGAATAAGTATAACGATAGGAAGGGGTTAAGAACTATTCGCTTGGAAGAATTGCTCCAACATATTTAATGGCGGCTTTCAATTTGCAGTTAATCGCCTCCATTTCAGTATTCTACTCCTGCGCTCTTTTTACGGGGACGATGTAGATATTATAACATGGAGAAAAGTATAAACTTTTCTGGCATCATATAAGGCTTTTTTTCCTAAAATATGATTTAAAACAGGATATTAGTTTTTAAATTTTTACGTATTGTGCATAAATTCATAACGAAATTCTTTTACAAAACGATGACAGAATTTAAGTGATATCATTGCAATAGTAATATGCTTTCTAAATGGCTAAAATGAGCTGTAGAATTACATTTATAATGACGCATTTAATACAACTTCCAACTTCATTATAAAATAATATATTTTACAAAGTTTATGAAAATGTACTAAGAAATTCCATTCTGATAATGTAGCAGCAGTCATTACATGGGCGGCCACATATATTGACGCATAACTTTATAAACGTATTGCTTATTCATGTCCTTTCACTGACTTATGCTGGATAGTACACCATAGTATGTGAATATTTTATATGTATAATCACAGTACGAATCTGGGACTTTGCTCATTCAAGACAAACCTGAGCAATCAAGTAAATATTAAATTTTATATAATTCATTTCAGACTCGCCGTTCAGTTACAATTCCTGGGAAACCTGCATAACATATTAAAAAGCAAATCTACCTTCTATAAGAACAGAAATTTTAGAATATAAATAACAGTATGCTTACACAAATATTTAAGTGATAATTAAAGAGGATCTAAATTACAAAGTTATATTTTTTCCATTACCGAGAGTATTTAATCAGTTTTGTGACAGAGTATGAAAGTGTGACTTGAATGAGTTCTATAAAACGTGCTGATAAACTACAACCACATTTCCTGAAAGAAAGGCATGAATATGTACGTACACCTTGTTTACACCTTGTCAATCACAAGGCTCACAGCAGGTGAAAATTCTTCCAACAAATTTCACAAGCAATGTGTAAGCAAGACAATATATCTTACAGGTAGCATTAAGATTTACTTAAAATAAATCTCAGTCAGCGTTGCATATGCTAAGTACGATTACATTTTATAAATTGACTAAACATTAAAAAATGTTACATTTAATTATATGTTTAAATGTTCTTAAAATATTTTCCCTTTCGATGACCACGTTAAAGGATTTTGTGTACATGAAACGATCACTACATATGTTGATAGTGGAAACAAATGCAAACGTTTCGATGTAAAAAGGTTGTTAGATGCATAATTTTTCTGCTTTATATTACCAAATGTATAAGTAATATACTTTAGAAAAGTGTTACGAAATGTATATTGCTGAAAAACACTAAATTGTGTTTTAAAGTTTTCTGAAGTTTTAAAACCAAACATCTGATGCTCGAACACCAGAAAACTTTAATTTTAGAATATGAAGGGTGTGATACTATGTTTAATCTTGATAACGTCTTATTTTGAGCAATCGCCAATGTCGCGTTACGTATAACGATCGATAGTGCACTACCCGACATAGAAAATGCAACACTATGAAAGATTAGATAGAATGTGATGTCTACTGATACACAGACAGAACGCGCTTATGTAAATAAGTGATGGTATTTATAGAAAGATAAATTTAATGAATATAGAGGGAATAGAGCGGGTGCTGAAATATAAAGGGAATTAGTAAAATGTATGGCAACCTATCGCAGCGGTACAAGCTGTAACCCTATAAGGTACAGATTCAATTAGTGTGCGGAGAGTGTACTGAGGAATGGAAGCTCATATGCTCTGAGCCCTCCACTACAGTTCATCTTTCGGTAACGGCTGTGGCAGAGCAGACAATCGACGACCAGTCACGTCTAAGATATGTTCTATCGGCGAAAGATCAAGGACCATCGCAGCCACAAAAGCAATGGGACATGATGCAAGGCTTGTCGGCTAACGAATTTTACGTGCGATGTCGCTTTGTACTACTGGAAAACACCATTTTGCAGCCGCTGAAAGTAAGGTTGCACAACCGGCTGCATTACCTCATCAACGTAACGTCGTGCCGTCATTGTGCCTTTGCTGTGTAACAGAACTTGGTATCAGGACTGATGGCCCTCCAAACCATTATGCCACGAGCGGTGTGGCGTTCTAACATCAAACAAACAAAACCAAGAAATATCGCTGAATACCATTTTGCGAATCACATACACCAACACTATTATGTAAAATGTCCATAGTTGTCGACTGGAAGACCGCCACCTCTTTTCTTCGTATGTATCGATCTGTATCCTGTGTAGTACGTCTAGAGGGGCTTAGTCTTAGCGACTATTTAAATTTACATCATCGACCCATCTAGAACATATTCTATGCACAGTGGATACGTCTACGTGT
Source organism: Stegodyphus mimosarum (assembly GCA_000611955.2). Taxonomy (NCBI): domain Eukaryota; kingdom Metazoa; phylum Arthropoda; class Arachnida; order Araneae; family Eresidae; genus Stegodyphus; species Stegodyphus mimosarum. Next base: position 426,861 of record KK112771.1, read on the forward strand.
GTCCTTAGCGATACGACGGTAAAACCAACAAGCCAAACGTAAGCCTACAATTAGACCCCTCAAAAGTCATCCCTTTGTCAGAACTACCTGCGGTGTTGTCGTCCAGGCGTATCTCTTCATTCACATGTGCCTACTGGAAAGTTGAACTTCTCGAAATTCAGAATTGCCTAAGCAGCAGGCACTAGCGACTATTGGTTCGTCCGCCATTTCGTTCCCTTTTATCTCGCGCTATAATCACGTGAGCAATTTGTATCTTACATCATGTGCATGACTTGTTCTTCTACTTATTCCCCGAAAGCTTGCATATTAATACGGCCGAATCATCATAATATTGCATTTTCTATGCCAGGCAGTGTATTTGTGATTTCAACAATCGAGGCAAATCTTGGAATGTATTAACGGTACATACATAGTAACTTCTATATTACGTTGTATATATATGTAAAGTCTATTTATTGTATTAATTATTAGTCTTCAGAAATCATTTTGGTAAACAATTGAATGCCCATTTCCAGAAGCGTGAATGTCTTTAGCCTGAATAAGTGCTGCATTTAATTTCTAATATCCGAATGCAAATTAAAAATTCTTTTGTCAGCCTATATTTCTTGACAAATTATTTTTTTTTCTTCTAATTAATGAGAAACTCGCAACAATTCGATTATCAGATGTAGTCTCATAATAAAATAGGATGCAGCACATTAGATATATTTCTATTTGATGATCGCGATTATCCATTTCTAATGCTTTCTGATTTCTAGACCGAGGACTCTGGGGTGCTTTGTGCATCTTTGCCTGGACAAGTGGTCAGCCTCTCCCAGGCGAAGTCCCAGTCCCCAAGCGAACTTGGTACTAATTTATCGATCCCTTCAATAGATGAAATGCTGAGTGACCCTTGCCCAACCCGAGGATCGAACCTCGGACCTGTGGTGCTGCTGTACGACGAGCTAGCCACTGCGCCACCGGGCTTCCATTTCTAGTGCTATCGTGTCATTTCAGCTACACAACAAATGTATGACTTCATGTCTATCGTGTCATACATTTGAAGTGTAGTTGGTATGCTTACGTTACCATATAAACTTTATGTATATATATTCGCTGAATTAAATATCATCGGAATAAACAAATTTTGACGAGACTTTAAAAAGCAGTAACTTATCAGTATATGTTTGCTACTATTTGTACTACAATCTGAAAATGGCCTGTCAATATCTTTCAAGTTTATTTTGAATAACTCCAAACAAACAGCAAATAGCTTACATTACTAGCTTCATTGTAAAAAATGCTTTTAAAAGAATTATATTAAATATCACTGTTTTTCATCCAACTGGAATTTAAATTCAGAGCTATTTCTCCCACTTAGCTATATGAAGCCCATAAACAGCTCCATGTAGTCTATGCTTCACTGTGACACTCTCCTGATCTCTCAGTAATCCACTAAATCCCAATGATTTGTTCATGTTTCCCAGCTTCATTTGGAATTGAATGTATCTTTTAAACTAGAACCCTCTCCACTGTGTGTGTAAGTGCTCTTTTCAAATAAGCTGCCAAGAATAAGACAGGTTTTTTTTCCCTAATGCTGAGCGAGACACAAGCTAACTAACTGATCAGACATTAAGTCTGACCGAATGCTCTCTTAACATTATTTGCCAAAAATGACTTGAGTCTCTGTATGTTCTTAATTCATGAAAACCATTGTTCATCATTTACAGACAGCTCAAGAACTTTGCAATCTAGTATATGTCATTGGTTTTATTCTTTTATAAAAAAGGGCCTTGTATATTTTTTAATCTCACTTTGTGGGAGGGGGGTATACCTCCCCGAACAGGAGCCGAACGTTTAAGAACAATGCTATGCAAATAGATTTCCCAGGTTTCTGTTCATCTTCGTGCATAATATTTTAATAATTCGGCACATTTCCCAGGTTTCTGTTCATTTTCGTGCATAATATTTTAATAATTCGGCGTACTTATTACATAAAAGCACAAATCTTTTCCTCTTTTAAAGTCATGTACCTTCGATTAATCAACCAGCTAGAAAATAAAGGCCTTCCTCTACTTTCTTTGTCTAAATATAAAGCTTTGCAACAGAATTATTTGACTGTTACTGAACTATGTTATCGAACACTATCTAGTGGCGAAGACAGCGACTTACAGTCAACGACTTCCAGCTACGTAGAGGATTAGTCCTTCATTATTATGTGTCCGTAATTTCTAACTTTTAATTTTAAATGCTTATTTGTTAATAAATCCTTTCGAGCTAAGCGCCATTTTATGTTTATAGAAGAACAGTTACAGCTTTTGTTTAGTTATTGTTCTTGACAATTTGAATTATAAAGTGCTATTGACATTCGAACTTTCATGAAAGTCATAAAAGAATGCTTCTAAATGTGCTCAAAGTGTTAGATCCTGTACCTAGACATATTATTGCACCAGCTCTAAAAATTTATTCTCCCATTTTGGAATTCAACAAGTAATCACCAGGCCACGAATCCTAGATTTTCGTATTTTTTCAGTCTATATTATTTTATGCGCCACGTCGGACGAATATGGCTGACATCCTCAGTTTTATCCAGACTCATACCAATTATGCGCGGCCAAAGGTCTAAGATTTAATCCCAACAGAAAGTATTGTAATTACCACTACATATATGGCTCAAAATGTATTCCTGAAAAAAGAAATTTCTCGCAGTGAAAATTTTAGTACAATAGAGTCTCGCAATTTCAACTTAATGTGGACTGAGAGACTTCTGAGTTTCCGAAAAATCGAGTTTTACAGAATACGGGGTGGATTTTTCAGAACTCTTAATATTTAACTGTAAATTACTCTAGACATTTGAAGCACAATATTGGACTCAGAAAAGTATAGCATACAATTAAATTAATATTTTATGTCAAATTCTAGCACAATAGGAGTCATAAAAATAACAAATACCCTAAGCTAATTGAGAAAAAAAAATTACATACAAAAATGAGGCAACGGAGGAACAAAATGACCATACCAGATGCATCTTGCTCCTCCATGTAACGAAGCATTCCTTTAGCGGCCTTCAGTCCGTCACTACGCGTCAACATTTCCAAACCAAAGAAATTCGGAATTTCAACCAAAGAAATTTGGAAAACTTAGAACAGCAGTGGAATTATGAGTTGACTTTGCTGTACGTTATGTTCAAGATTGCCACGAATACAGAATATTTGTGACTGATAAACACATGGGTTTGCTTTTTCGGGTCGATTATGGCGCTGATGCTTGTTTATTGCCTGCTACAAAAAAAAAATGATAAACTTCAAAGTGACTAAAAATTGTATGTACCAACGGCACCGTAATTTCTACTTATAGAATAAAGATGATGTCTACCTCCGCGGAGATTTTTGATGGTCATTCATTCTTACCAAAATCAATAAATATACAATCAGAGCAGATTTTTTAGACCGTTTCGAATTATTGATTTAAACAACGAAAGATTAATCAATGGTGTAACTAAACTTACAGCTCAGTGTGACATTAAATTCCTCTCCAAAATGAATGATGTAATTTTAGTGCATAATAAATTATCACGATTTATTCTCCGAATATTACAAAACTTAACCTGCTATCACTATTCCTGACAGATACTTTAATCCTAAAATTAATGACTTTAAGCACACTTTGAAAGGTAAAAAAAAATCTAAAACTGATCTTTTCAAAGCATGTTTCTATACTCCGCTAGCCGAAATGTATAAACAAAGAGCTGCTCTAATAACGCCATTTGGACTCTTTAAAGATAATATAATAAGTCTGGATTACGAAATGCACCAGCTAATTTTCAAAGATTTATATATGAAGTATATCAAGGGTGTGACTTCATTTTCAAGTATCTAGATGGCATATTGACTCCACCTTCTTTATATCAAGAACATTGGCATCATCTGAAACTTCCTTTAGATAGATTGGACATATAGCCTCGAGAAAAGTGACAAAAACCTATTGTGTTTTTTGATAACTTGGAATTTTTAGGATATCTTGTAAGATTTATCCTAATTTTATTAACAGTTATTTTAAGTTATGCACCTTTTCTATCTATTGTAATTTCAGCTTACAAGTTCCTACCAGAATGTAATTTCAGAAACGCAGTGAATGAAAATGAGTAAGAGTACTATTTAAGTCGATGTTTCGCCGACTTCGAGAGAGAGAGTCCCCCACTAGTGCGCGGTTGCCTTTGGGGTACGTTCTCTCTGAGCTACTACGCTCGGCCATACTTTACGCCCTTGCTTGGCTTCACCGATTTAATTAATACTTAGGGGACAACTACTTAGAAACCTGATAGCTTCGACTGTAACTTTCAGGTACCTTTAGTCAAGCTTAGTTTAGTTTAAATCCATAATTATTTAAGTTCAAGCCCAAGTGGAGGCTTTGTGTATACTCCGAGTTAGGAGTTGATTATAATTATTCTGAGAAATAAAGGGTAGTTAACCCTTCTTAAGTCTTATGTGTTTATTCTCACACTTAAGCGATTATTCGCTTGTTAGTGTTTGTGGGGTTCTAAGATTGAACATTGGAATTAAATAAGTAAAACCTCACAATGTTCTAAAACAAATTTGGATTATGAATTATTAGAGACTCCCCATGATTTACGAACTTTCCTACGGATGCTTAATTTTTATTATTATATCAATCTGAACATTTACCTCACTTGAACCATTTTTTTAAACTCAGATCATGGACAAACATTCAACCATATATGAGACATTCATTCGTGGAATGTTTCTAAAATGCTAATTTCAGAAACATTCCACGTATTTCCTGATTAAAAAATTAAGAATTATAACATAATATAAATTTAATTCCATACATTATCTAGTCAGGATGCCTTAATTTTGTTCTTGCTTTGCATCATACTAAATTGCCTTTTCCTGTTAACATACTCTTAACTATTACTGAGATTTAAGATGAATGTCACTTTCTAGCCATTGAGCAGGTATCACTGGCTTAACTACTACTGTGAATAAGGCATTTTCCAGATGTTACAGACTGGCTGTCATGGAAATTGAAACCTAATACGTGATGGCGTCTTTCTAAATGACGTTTTTCTAAATCCAGAAAAAACTTCTGATTTAATCCTACATCAGAGAGAATGCCAAAATTAGGAATATATACTCGTAGAGATAGTTATTAAGAGGGAGTATAAAACGTATTATATTTATTTCTTAATTTCCTAAAACTTCGAAACATCGAAGCGGTATATACTGAATTTAAAAGCTCGATTTTCCTCCGTATCAGAATATTCTTTTCCTTCATAAACTTTATTCAGATGTTTATGCATGTGTCGGAGTATAATTTACTCCAAAAATCCCCAATTGATTAAATTAAGCCTGGATATCAAGCATAACACTTAAAAATAACAAAATAATATAATATTTCGTATGCATTTACTGTTTTTCCCTATCTGTAATTGCGTAAATAGTAGTCAGTTTTCTTACGATTCACCACTGGCGGAACCGAAGGTTGGTAATTCGTCCCAAACTCTGTTTTCTTGCGAAAAGACTGACTATGTGAGGTTTCTCTGAATTTTAGACAGATATGTACCATTCTTTATTAGAAAGATGTTTGAAAATCAAAAATACAAAATTCTTTAAATGATTAACCTCCTAAACTAGTTCGCCTCTACATATTTTACAATATATAACTGTTCAACCGACCAGTCCTTCAAAAGATTCTGATAAATACCCCTCGAGTCATTTGCTTAAGTAATACTAATTTACTTTTGTGGTTTTAAATACACCGCTTGATTTTGTCCTTATCCTTAAAATAAGCTACACATGGCTATAATATCTGGAGAGCGTTTTCTCGTGGGTATATCGCACAAGCTTCAAAATTTCCCATATGCACGTTTATTATTTTAAGCTCGCTGTTTTCAAGAAGAAAGAACAAACGTAATATTAATGTGTCTTCCGAAGCTTCATGCCCACTTGAAAATTTAATTTCGAATGTAGAAATAAGCTTCAATTCATTAATGATATGATAGACAGCAGTTTCTTATGCCTATGTGAACAAAATCGTAGAAAATTGCCATTGCGCTCTAAAAGAATCACTTACAGAAAGAGTCAACTACATGCCATCCTTCTTATGGTTGACTCTTGCATTGAAGCATAAATATTAGTAAATTTTCTATGAAAAATCTCCCGCGGAAATAGTCATCCTTTTCTAATTCATATACTATTAATACATAATGCTGTATGTTTGTCATGATTAAATTTATGAATTCTATTTGCTGCTAGAAAAAGCGTAGTTGTTTATTACATTATTGTTTTCTCAATATCCAAGACGTATACTGGTTGAATATTTCAAGCATGTTTTTGATTGCATCGACACTGCTCTGAGTTCCATGTGATTATGATAAGAAGGTCTGTAACGATTCAGTTCATATTTTACACAGTAAATTTCAGGTTGGTTAATTTCATTTATTCTACGGCAAAGCACTCCAGGGCTAAGGGGAGGGATGTCTTCGTGCAGAACTTTCTAAAGAGAAAATGGCTCCTATACACGTTACACATGAAAAAAACCACGAAAACGTTCATGCTCCCAGTCCGTTTGCGGATAACAAACCTTTGAACATCAGACGGAACTACTAGAATTTAGCGACTTTACCGCTTGGCAGCTGGTGAGCGTGTAAATTTCAAGTATGCAAAAATATGAAAAAGTATACCCTAGATATAAAAAAAACCTGCGCTAACGGTAACATGCGTTTTGAATTATTATGTCACGATCACATACATGATATGATATGAATAATAATAATATCTTAAATCAAATGAATTCGGAGATGCTGTCACACATTTTTAAATTTTAAAAATTAAGAGCATAATTTATACAAAAGAAAAGTAATTATTATGCTTCTCTTATATGTCATTATAAGAGGATTATAAATGCGACCTTTCGTTTTGCTCAAGAATTATTAGTTTGTTTCTTTATGAATATTATATATTACATATATTTTGCATAAAATTCGATTATTGTTAAGTTTCTACACTAATTAATATATATGTTTAGTTTTTTGTTTAGCTTAAAATATCTTTAACGTGTTTACTGAATATCTTAATGTGAAGATACCATACTGCAAATATTTACACACGAAGCTGTATTTTGAACATTTAGTATGTTCTTCGGATAATGCGTAAGAAACCGACTCTTCAAAATTAAACGGACTTAGAACAATAAATTACTCACATCATGTGAATCTAGATTCCTTTACTTTATAGATTTCAAATGCTTTGGCTGATTATCTGTTTAATAAAATATTGGAAATATAGAGTAATATAGGATACATAGGGTAAAATACTCTTATATGATAACTTTCTGACGGAAACTAGTACTACGTGGTTACCATAAGTATAGAAAAAACAATTTCCAAAGACTGAAAGTTTCCACAGCCAGTTACAATTAAATTTGTATATGTTTATTCGCTTTTTGTTTTAGGCCTAAGTGATCAATATGCAAGTATTATACTTATATTTTTCACATATTTGTCATTTAAAGAGGCTAATTTTCAATAATTAAGAACTATTATCACAGTTATTTAATCATTTCAGATACTGCAAACCGTCGGTTTATATAGGCTGAGCTAGGATTCTATTATTTCTTCATTAATATTAAATCTGTCAGGAAGATTTTATTTGCGACCCAAATACTTTCTTTTACCATCGAAGAATCTACATTTCAATTTCATATTTATTTCTTAATCTCTTTCAAATCCATTTTCAGTAATTTCTCCCTTTGTTTTGGTGGCAAGATAAATTATTTAGCTATAGGTATCAAAAACTTATATTTTAATAAATTTAAAGATATCAGTTGCATATACATTATAGGAATTTCTCGTAATCAGAATTATAGTCCCGCAAACTCGACATAATGTGGACAGAGACTTTCGAGTCTCCGAAAAATCGAGTTTTACGGAATAAGGGGTGGATTTTTCAGAACTCTTAATATTTAACTGTAAATTTCTCTAGACATTTGTAGCACAATATTGGACTCAGAAAAGTATAGCATACAATTAAATTAATATTCTTTTATGTCAAGTCCTAGCACAAAGAACAAATACCCTAAGCTAATTGAGTAAAAAAAACCTACATGCAAAAATGAGGCGAAGGAAGAACAAAATGAAAACACCAGATGCACCTTGCTCCTCCATGAAACAAAGCATTCCTTTAGCTGCCTTCAGTCCTGCACTATGGGTCAACATTTTCCGTTGTCTTTTAAATCTCTGCATTTTCTGATTCCTGTTTATTTTTATCCACATTGTCTTTCATCAGTGCACCTATTTATGCATTTACTATGTCCTAAAATTTCACAATTTTCATCTTGCCAAATCCATTCTTTAACGTCATCATCAGTAACTTCTTCCCAGCCTGGAATTTTCTTAAGCAAGTCAACTATTTCACAATTTTCTGTCTCTTCTTTGCTTTCGTGAAATTCGCTTCCTGAATAGTCCAGCAACTTTCTCCAGGAACGAACGAGGCTTATCTGCTCGATTTCATTTCAAGAATGAGCTTTCCATCCAACAGCAGCCAACATAACTTTTTTCTTCAGCTTCTCGAACATATCTCCTCCTCCATGGCTAGGGCAAGAGACGAAATAAGTTTATGTCTATATTTTTTCTTCAGTGCCTCCAAAACGCTGTGCCCGTCAGTTGGCACACTGAGGTTACATTACGAGGAAGAAACATGGCTCTTATATCTTTGTCTCGTAACGGTTCTGCATCAGGATGGGATAAGGCATTGTCTAGAATGAGAATGGCCTTCCTTGGGAGATTTTTCTATTTTAAAAACTTTTCCACTACCTGCTAATGAAATCAGTCATTAAGTATTGTACCACTCATTGATGCGTTTGAATGATTCCGGTACCAAACACGAAGATTAAAGTTGGTTTCGGTTCCCATTAGTATGCTCTTCTACGTTTTCAAAAGCCCGGGAAACTTCTGATTTGCTTATAGGCACTAGTTTTAGCTTACGGCTGCCTGTTGCACTGTTACATGCCAAGATTGTGACTCTCTCCTTGCTTCTTTTGTAACCAGGTGCCGATTTGTTCCCTGGATGCCAGTGTTTTTGAAGGCAGCGCTCGAAAATTCAGACCGGTCTCATCACAATTATAAATTTGATCTCCAGGTATAACCCTTCTTTTCAATTTAATATTATTATTAATTTGGAGAAAATATCTTGAATATTGCAGCATTTTCCAAGTTAGCAGATAGCTTTTCCCCCACAAACGTCTAACTGCTTGATGCCGTACCTCTTTTTCCATCTCTCGAGACAGCCAGCACTAGCAGTGACTACAGGTTTTCCTTTCTGAAATTCATCATAAAAGTTTAGAGCTTGTAAATCTGGTCCTGAAATGAGTGTGCCCTTTTTCCCTTGCTGCCTGAACCACAAATAAAGCGCCTCACTAACGTTTTCCGTATTCACCACCTTTCATACCTTTTCTTTTCTTTAAACTAACCTTTCCTTTAACTTTATGCTCCTTTCACACACCAAGACTCGGACCTCTTCTTTTCCCACCCTATCAGAGTAGTCCACCCAATATCTAAAGTCATGGTAATTGTTTTTACACTCTACCCTTGTCCAGTCTCCTTAAGGCATCTAGTTTCATTTCGATTGTCACGTTAGTTTGTTTTTCATTTTCTTTTCAAACGACATTTTCACCTTACAGAATATCAAAAGTTCCCATAAATATGCTAACACTTATACGCCTGGATGTGAACTGAGGAGCGATACCCGCAATGAACTAATGCGAGTTTAGTTTAATTTGCAATAAGATGCAGTTACAAAACTTCAGACGAGTCTCCTAACGTTTCGCAACAATAGAAAGAATATGAGCTGGCGGCCAGCTGCTACTCGACTTTTTTCGTACCCTCAAAAGAAGCAAACTGCATTGCCAAGCATTAGAACATGTCTTGAAATTTATTAGGCAGTTCCAAAAATTAATGGCACAATGCGAAAACGGCAGAAATTACAGAAAAAGAACACTCAAATCTTTGAGCAGAACAAGAAATAGATACGCATAAATAATAATTATATGTACTGTATATAAAATTTTCTCTGGCCAAGAGACATCGTAAAAAAATTCCTAGAAAAGTTGTCGAGTTATACGGAATGTCGAGATACCGGTAATCGAGTTTGCGAGACTCTACTGAATATGAAAGGTAATGGGATAACACTGACAAAGGTATGATATGAAAAACGCTTTCAGTTTACAGAATTACCGAAATACCGCTTATTATGGAGTCAGTAAAGCTGAAAAGATTAACATCACAATCGCTTATTCAAAGGTTTTACTCGCCCTATGGAGACACTACGACAGTGCCATAAATTTACTACAAACCTGTGTATTTGTTAAAAAAAATTCAAAGAATATAGATATAGCTTATAAGTGAGAAAATATTTTAGGGGTTAATTTACTATCACCATAAGGAAAAAATGTCCAAAAACTCTGCGTAATGTTTCTATAAATTAATGGGCTTAATAATTAGTAATAGAATTTTTGTGTTTACCTACGCATTAAAATGTGAATGGTAGCAAGTCAGAAAATATTCAGCTGTTAATTTAAGCCGCTAATATACGTTTAGCGAAAAACAATTATGTGACACACTCCGCTCTAAAATCTCTGGCATGCAGCAGCAAGTCGAAGCTCTGTAAATGAATGTGGTATCAATTTGCTGCCAAATACATAAGCCTGTGACATATAATTAACGACATAGCAATAATTGGGGGACATTTTTCACACCTTATACATTTTTATATAATGTCTTACATTTCCAATCGTTTTACTTACATTTATATTGTTGCGTGCATACGGTTCGTAACAGATTGAGTGCGCACAAAACCGATGATAGAATTTATTTTACCAAAAGAAAACATTTCACATCCACAAATATACTCGTACAGCTCTTCACAGCATCACAGAGTAGAATCAGAAGTTACATTTCAAACTACTATGAACGTTAAACACAACGCAATGCAAAGAGTATTTAAACAGTGAAGCTAATATGAAGCTATCCCAGTACTTCGAACTCACGCTGAACTAAACAACTGAGAACTGATGCTCTTCTCGGTCTAGTTTTCCCTGGCTGCCAAGAAATCCTTAGTACCTTCCACTTCTCGAAATTACTGGAAGGCTAATGAGGACTGGATAGGGTTACAGTTACATTATAGAATCAATTACAGTTATTCAATTACATTTACCCATTACAACTATGTAAAGACCGAAATATCGCCATATGGTACCTAAGTTTGGGAACTTTTAGCGATTTCCCTCCACGTTTGGCGACAATTATAAGTCGCCAAAACCATCGCCAGCTTGGCGACATCTCGCCAATTTAGTGAGATAGCCATTTACTCAATGTTAAATTAGACTTGCCCCAGTATTCTTAATTCCGATGCAACATCTTCTCTTTCAAGCATTTCATGTTACAATATACAAAAAATGATTACAATTTCACATATAATTTCACTAAAATTATTTACGTAGATAAAAATCCATAACATATATGCATACAGATTAAAAGATTGTGAATATCAATCTGAGATGGCGTTATGTATAAATGAAGATTAGTTCATCATTCTTATTTAATTTAGGAATACACACAAATATACGCCTACATACGAATCCCGATATTCTCATATATACTACTCGTATCACCCGAAAGCTGAAATTCTATAACATTTGTACGAACAAAACGCATTTAAATATTTGGCAGCCTCTTGGCTATGAGAAAAATGAAGTTATTATTTTTGCACAATATTTCTGACATATTTATCACATAGGATATTAATTTCTCAATTTTAGTGCATAGCAAAGCATAAAGCAACTGACGCAAAGATCAAACATGATCGAAAAACAACAAAAAATGCAGATTTTTTTTCACTTTGATGTTATATCGAAGATATACTGAAGTTGAAAATTTAAATGTTAATTTATGAAGTAAAACTTTTGTAAACCAAAGTTCCATTTTTTTTCCTCGTATATGTTCCTAGGTTACATAAAATGTATTAACTCATTTTCCATTTCCTATCACATTATCTTAGTATTCTTGCTGATGTAATTTCTATGTAGTTTTTCATTTTTTGTTTTTATACTATTTTAGTTTTGCGTCTGTGAAATAATTTTATTCAGATTAGAAATATAATTCAAACAAAATATTTCTTCGAAACATTCCCAGAGATTCTTACTTTAAATTGCAACTACAAGTATATATTAAAAATAAAGAAAAACCGTTAATTTTATTCATATCCAATCCCTGAGAATAGTGTGTATCCATGTATCCATGCATAGACATATTTGCTCTTTTCTGAAACTATCCATGAAGCCTCCGTGTGTGGAGTCGATCATTATAGTTAAGATTGGAAGCTACAGAATGTTATTTTATTGTAATATTCATCACAAATATTTTATTACCTAATCACTATTTAAGACATTTCATAGTTTCAATATCTTACCAAACATCTCAGTTTAAGCAGTGTTACAGAATGTCATTACCTGCGTCTATTTACTCACCTTATATTACAGTATCACAAAATTTGTCTATAATTGTTTATATATATAATGACAGAGAGTATATCTATATATAGAGAGAAAGCGTATTAATATATATATATATCTGTATTTACCTATATATATATATATATATATCACATATATATATAACCTTATTTAGTGTTAAATACATTCGATTTCTTTAATATATAATTCATTAATTGGCGAATGTTTTAGCTTGAAACAATGTCTATCCAATGGATTACATTGTTTCTAAGCTCTCAGTTCCTAAATTAAACCATTCTACACTTTTTAATCCCCATCTATTATTTTAACAATATACTGGTAAGCATTAAATCTATAGGACGAAGTTTTCCTTAAAAAGCTTCATATTTCCATTTTCTAATTTGATAAAATATAAGTTTGCGAATATTCAGTACACCTAAATTATTGGTATAACACGCGCGTACACTGACATTAAATCACACGGGGTGTATGTTTAACTCCGAGAAAGAGGAACCGAATCTGCTTTTTCAAAGGTTTCATATTCTGCACTTTATTCGTGCATCTGTAGCCAGTATACAAAGTAATCTTTTAAATATATTGTAGAGACATTAGGTTAATTTCGACGTCGGGAAGCTGAAAAAAATGAGCAATGCCCTCGCTAGGACTCGAACCCCGGACCTCTCGAACACGCACCGAATTTGCTGACCATTACACACAAAGGCATGCTAAGAAGGCGGGAGAAATACCTTATAATATTTTTTAAATTCTCTTTAAAAACAAAAATTGTTTTAAAGGAAAAATTATTTTTAAAAGCGAAGAAAATAATCCTTAAAAAGAATTAATTTTTATGGTATACAAATATTTATACATCTCCCCTTGAATTCGGTGTATTTAAAACAAACATATTAATCTCTTTTCATTGATACATTTGGGGAAGTTTCTCTAATCCTATTTTTCTCATGTTAAACTTAATGTTACCAGTTGTTTGCGCCTTCCACGTTAATTAATTTACTATAGACGTCTAATATTAAAGTAGGAATTTGCTACAGTTTGAATGATAATTCTTTCAGACAAATACTCAAGGAGTATGACAGCAAAATTTACACATGCACACTACCTGAAAGAAACTAATACTGAGATGAAATTACGATTATTAACTAGGTCAGTGGCTGAATGTCTTATGTGTAACTACAAGAAACAATTTTAGATATAACTGTCAACTCAAAAGGTGACCTACAAATATAGAAGTGAATAAAAAATATATTCCTTTGGCTCATTTCTTAAAACATGCTGCTCTAAAAATAAATTAATAATAGTTGGAATATTTTTGAAGACATTATAATTTTATAACTTTAAATAAATAAGCGGCCATATGTTAAAAAGACTGCGAAAATAGTTATTTTTTACGATACAAATGAAAAGAAGTTTGCCGTTGTTCTACTGGCAACCTGCCATCTCCCAATGAATTTTGGATTACGTCGCCTATATTCATGCTTCACTGCAGAATGCTGTGTGTAAAAGTCGCTAGGTAACATAAATATTCAGTCATTTGTTTGTCAAGTAAGCAAAAATATAGCTTTTCTTCCGGGAAATAATTTTTTATGCTTTTAAAACTGAGAAATTTATTTTCCATTTAGTAAAAAAAGATTGAATATGTCTGCCAGTAACTGAGAAACAATATTTTGATACTAAAATACATCATTAAATAGTACTTTTTCCCTCTTAGACAAATTTGCAACTGAAATTTTAAAAAAAATTAAACATAATAATATTAAAACTCAAAGGATAAGTTATTCTTAACAACGCTTTCCTTTCTTCGACGCAAATTAAATGCATAATTTACAATCTATCATGATCAGAAAGTTTAAAAATGCATAGAAAAGATAACTATACTATATAAGCACAAAACTTTTACGTCATGGATAATTTTTCATAACATAAATAGCTTTCACATATATACACACATTTTATATCTTATGTTCATTTCAATTTTTGCGTAATTCAAGTCTAAATTATAATCATTTTGTTGAAAATAAAAATGTAGAATTCATTTCATTGAAAATTTTTAATTTAATAAATAAATAACATATGATTAAAGCGATCATCTGATAAATAAAGTACATGTGTATTATTAAACTACGTAATAATTACATAAAAATCATTTTTCCATTTTCAGAGGTCATTCAAAGGGTATATAATTCATTTTGATAGAGTTCTCCATTTAACACAAAAATCGTAAAATACTTAAACTGACACAATTTCTTTTCACATCTGTTCTTAAAATCGGAAGTTATGTGCTTAAAATGTATTCACTTAAGATCAATTTATGATTCTTTTCTCATATTTAAAATAGGTCCGGGATTTATAGTTTATTTTTTTCACCGAAACGTACATTTTCTTCGTGATTCTTGTTTGTTTGACTGTTCTTACTCTGCAAAATTTTATACTTTGTTGTAAGAAAAATTCGTAATAAATACATAAATGTTTTTAAGTATCGAAAGTTATTTAAGGATCATTCACTTGATCAGTGTGGAAAATGTTATACTATTAAGCCATCGTCACTTTTAATAAGTTTTTAGACTTAAATTAATCGAGAGAAGATTAATAAGAGATCGAAATAAAAAAAGTATAAAAATGAGCTTTTCTTTATATCGCTTATTTATTATTTATGAATTATTTTAACGTTTATGTTCTAAAGTGCTTATTAAAATTTACGTTAATAAATAAGCTATGATCCATTCGACGTAAGCATGTATTGTTCAATAATTTTACGAAACCTATTGTATTGCGTTAATATTTAACAGCACAAAAGTATTCACACAAGTAATAACACTTCTCTCTTATGTACATAACAACCATTCCAGCTGTTTTTTACATTTTCACAATAAATCAACTCGCATCTGTTTCCATCCGAAGATCATTATTAATCCATAGAATGGTTTTTATCTAAGTGAGACTTTAAGACGTGAAAATATCCATTGGAAAGCGCTCGTTTGTGCCATTCAGAGATAGCACGCGCAGCGCGAGAAAGAAAGTAGACTGACCTGAGGCCACCGGAACCCGCCAGGGCAGCAGCGTTAACGGAACCCACTGTCCGGAGACATAGATACGCTCCTCGTTAACTTGGGGAGCAACTCTGCCAAACGGCGGGATCCGACATGACCGTGAGAAGGTGGACAGTGACAGCGCTACCTGGTGGCACTCACGTGATGCCACTACATGTACACTGCGGTTCCAGCCACCTGTCGACACCAGCCAGTTCGCTGCTTTTTAAAAAGATTGGAAAGATGGATTTTCCTTTATTTTTCCGCCCCCACCACCTCCATATCGCAAATGACAAAATGAGCTGCGACCTTCTGGAAATCATTCATGCTCGTTTGGGATTACTGCCAGCAACAGTCATGAGTAATATACTTTTAAGAAGCAATTACAATGATTTTTCTACGTGTCAGAGGTAAATTTAAAAAGAAATAGGAGAAGGGTGGGTGTCATACTATACTCATTTATTTGAGTGCAAGATTTCTTTAGCTGATCTGTTAACGCAGCAAGCACCCCTCCGTGTGCTGCCTAAAATACGCACAAAATGATAGTTTTAAGTAAGGAACAAAAGCACGAGTAATAAACTCTAGTCACTAAATATTTGTCTTGTGACATATGTGGTCTTCAATTAATTTGGTCTTTTGAGACAATATTTCTAAGTGGTCTTGAATAAATTTGGTCTTTTGAGACGAGATTTCTAAATTAAATAATTATATACCATGTATAGAATAGAATTGATATATTTATCGAAACTGCTGTTACATTTTTTTTTTCTGTTAACTTTTATTAGTGTCATCTTTTCATGTGATCTTTGTCATTTGCCAAATCCGCTGCTCTTTCCTCAATTACTAAGCTACGGTGTTGAGAAAAACACTTTTTAAAAATTATTAAGTATTTACTTAGTAGCAGAAATCTCTAGTAACTTACGATATAGGTTGGCTCTCTCCCTATAAGAACTACCTCTCAGATGGACCTGTAATTCTTAGGACATAAACGTGAATCGATACTGATCATTGCTTAAGTTAATCGTAAAAAAAAACACTAAAATCAGCAGTACCGTAGATTGTCGTTTCAAGAACGGTTAACTGCATTTCGAAATAGAAAAATAAACTAAATATTCGAGAACGAGAGAAGTAGTAACTGAATAACATTCATTCCAGTTTCACTCAAAATACGACATCGAAATTTCAGCAATAATAATAAAGTGCCGTTCCTTTTATATAGAATAAGGTATTTTCTCCTTCATTTCTCTGTATTTTCGTGGTGTAACGGTAGCGCACTCGGCGTGTATTCGAGAAGTGTAGTTTCGACTCCCGGCGAGGGCATTGCACATTTTTCAAATCTCCTGCTTCCAAAAACCGTAACTTCAGTGGCGTCCGAACTAAAATGGTGGTAAATGATGATTCTTCACCAGCAGGATTTGGCGATTGAGTCCCATAATCCCCAGTCTCTCTTTAAAAGGGGGTATTATCTCCCTCCTTTTTGCATGCCTTCATGGTGTAACGGTAGCACACTCGGCGCATATTCGAGAGATCCAGGTTCGAGTTCCGAGGAGGGCATTGCCCATTTTTAGAATCTCTTGCTTAACAAAATACCTAATGTTTCCATAATTAATATGCAATTTTGTGTGAATTAAAAAAAATTCATTCAGATGTTAATGTAATATCTAAATGTTTTAATAAGGCTATTATTTTGTCAATAACATTTTTGTTATATATAGATTAACTCTTTCCGGCACACTACCCTTTGAAGTTGGAATTTCGACAAAAAAAAATGGCAGGCAGTTTAATCAGACCTAGAGGAGTACACAGGTAAAATTTTGTGAAGATAGCACATATCGTTTTAATTCTGTGGGTGTGCTCGGAAAGGGCACACTGAATGAATAGAGCTTCGAAAAGAGTGCTGAAACGACCATTGCTGGGAAGCGCGTAAAAGAGTAAGAGATTTTGCCTACAATTAAAAAACACTAAATTCTGAATACCATAGCAGATTTAGCATAACGCAGGGTGGGTGTACCACAGGAAGGCCTGCTACTCTACACCCCCCTAAAAAAGCTCTTCTTGGTTATATCATGATTACATGCTTATAAATGAAAAAAAGTTAACTTGGGTATATGATATTTACATTATTTACATTTCATATTCACACTTTCCTCTATTTTTTCATAGTGGTACTTTTCGAAGAAAGTAACACAACCTTTGAAGAAGCACAACCCAACTTTGCATGTTTTGCACATGTACCGGCATCCGTATCAGATTCACTATCTGAAGGCAATTCGTGTAGCATTTTCAGTGCATCAGAAATGGTCAGCCCTCTCTGATCCATTTGGAAAGTAATTAAAAAACCGAAAAAAATAAGCTAATATTATATCTACAATTAAAAATTTTAAACTATAAAGTAAAATTATATCTACAATTAGAAATTATAAACTATAAAATTAAATTAAATAAACTTCTACAACTCAAAACTATCAAAACGTAGCGCTAACATAACTTCTTTGAGAGAAAGCGAAAGAGAAGAGACTGCTGTAGCGAAAAACCAAACAGCTAACTGATAAGACTAACCCTGACCTTCAAAAAATCACCCAAAGAATTTCTTAGTTGATAGCAAACCTCCCCTCATCCCTAAAAAAAAAAAAAAAAAAAAAA
>KK112771.1:445672-480257 GCA_000611955.2 Stegodyphus mimosarum
ATTCTTTTGAATTAAAAGATTATGTACAAAATAAAAAAACACTAATTCTTTGAATTAAATTTTAAAAAGCACTAACTCTTTCAATTAATTTAAAAAAAAACACTAACTCTATAAATCAATTTAAAAAAACACTAACTTTTTCAATTAATTTAAAAAAACACTAACTTTTTCAATTAATTAATTTTAAAAAAACACTAGCTCTTTCAATTAAATTAAAAAAAAACTCTACGTATTTCTTTGAATTTTAAAAATGCGTTGAACATATTGAAAATTAATTTTAAGATACAGTGGTAAGATAAGAATGGCTGGGCAGGATTTAAGCTACTGGCGCCATCTATTGGTGAAACAAGAAAATTAAAACATAATTTCCTTAAAGCCTGAAGGTAAAGTTGGATTGGAATTAGGGTCGTTAACTAGAGTAGAAAGATTTTTTTGAATGTGAAACGCCTCAAGAAAATCCTGTTCACCAACGGAAGATTTTTTAAAAATATTTTGGCTGCAGAAAAATGGAAAGTGTGATATTCGGGCCAACAATGCTGGACAATAGCGGACTCCTGTGTTTCCTTTTTCCTAACATATGCCTCATGTTTCCTAAAGCGAAATTTTAAAGCTCTCTTAATTTGACCAATGTAAATTAAACCATACTGGCAAGGAATCCTGCAAATAGCCCTGGAATTCATATCCGGAATGAGGTCCTTCAGTATGGAACTCGGAATTTTATTGATAGGAGAATAAACGACCCGAAAGTTAAATTTCTGTAAAATATGTGCAATTTTATAGCTAACTGATGAAAGAAAGGAAGGACGACAGAATTTTTATAATCTCCTAAAATAAGAGTGTGCATTTTGGTGCGTTGAGAACTTTTTAACCGCTTGGTTAGTAATGTTGTGTGAAAAGCTCCTGTCAATAGCTACTGCTTTTATAAGAGCAGCCATGACAGGGGCAGAAGAAACACTTAACATTTTTGAAAGCTGAAGACTTGAAATGACTAAATTGCTGCCAGTCGAAGGGCACTATGTACTCACAATCATGACTTGATGTAATACCAGTCTTTCTACCAGTACAGTTTTGCCCTATACGGCCAAAAATTCGGAATTCAGTACTGGCATATATAGATTACCTGTTTTTAATTAATTGTTAAATTGTTCTTTCACCTGAATAATTCGTGAACTGTTGCTACACTGTTACTAACACTATTATTAATCACTATGTTTCCACAATTTGAGAAATTCGTGATTTGACACTAAGCTATTCCGCTTTCGCACAAAATTCTGACACTTTGACAGAATCATGATTTAGCTCTAGATTTTCACACTATATTTTTTTCCATTCTATCACATTCATGACTGGACATACAGTCAATTATGTTTTTAACCTTTTAATTACCAATCGGTTTTCATACAATGTCAATACATATACAACGTTCTCATTATTTCTTAATTGTTTGCATTACTATCTATATTAATTAATCTCTGCTTTCATTTTAATTATCAATTACTCCTGTCAACTGTTTGTTATAAGTTGCAAGACTTTTTTTTTTGAAATTCCATGATCTTAGTCAGCCCGGAGAAAACCTGCAGTTAAACGTATATGGCCACTATACATCCGTACTGGACAATGAATTTCAAAGTGGTCGAAATCAAATCCACTAAAACCTTAAACGATTACAAATATGTGTGATAATAATTTTTATACACTCAGTTAACAAGGAAAACAAGCTCGATGAAATAAAATGCTTTTAATCTCTCAGATTAGATCTCGGACGAAAACCTCTTTGAATAACTTACTAACGGGATTTTTTTTAGTTTAGTTGTCATTTATTTACATTTTGAATTAAGTAATTATCATTTTGTAAAAGTCTTATTATTTTGAAAGGTACAGTATATTTTGGTTGTACAACATACAGTGGTTGTAAAGTTTTTAAAAATACCTCATCCCCAATATCAAATTTAGACCTTCCTCTGCCTTTCACTAATTTTTCATGAGACTTAAAATACTTGTCTTCATTTTCTTTGACTGAATTTCTAGTAGCTTAAATATGTTCCCTTTGGCGAACTTGTGAAATGTACTATGAAGGATTTTCAACAACTGATAAGGTATTTCTAACGGCTTCTTCGCATGCCTGTGTTAGTGGTCATGGTGTAGTGGTCAGTACGCTGGGCGCGCATTCCAGAAGTCCGTGGTCGGAGTCCCAGAGAAGGCGTTGTTCATTTCTTCAACTTCCTGACATCGAAAATATCTAATAAATGTACACTGGCGCCCTAACTGAAAAGGTGATGGATGCTGATTCTCCACCACCGGAATTTGGCTATTCGGTCCCTGAACCCCAGCCGCCCTTTATAAGGGGGAGTATATAAGGTATTTCTCCCGCCTTCTTTGCATGCCTTTGTGGTGTAGAGTTCAGCACGCTGGGCCCGTATTCCAGAGGTCCGTGGTTCGAGTCCCGGTGAAGGCATTGCTCATTTTCATCTCTCTCTTGCTTTCAAAAAGTGCCTAATGTCTCTCCAAATTGATAGTTCATTCTTTATGTCCAAAGGTGTATTTAGTTCTTTACCAAAAAATAATTGTGCAGGAGTAAAACTTTTAACTATCGGTTTCGAATTATTATAACGCAATATAAAAAATGCCAATCTACCTGACGACTTTATAAACTTATTTGATAAAGAAGCTATGCTTTCTTTGATTGTTCGATAAACTCTCTCTATAATACAATCATACTGCTAATAATAAATGGAGCTATTCCTATGCTTGATATTTAGAACTTTTAGAAAATTTTCAAATTCAGCCGAACAATCCATTGTCAGATAATATCATGTTAGGGATCCCAAATTCCGAAAAATATAAATTCATGCATCTTATGACTGTTGTGAAAGTGATGCTGTTTAAAGGAATAGCCTTTAAATATCTTGAATAATTACCAATAATTGTTAAAATTTAAAAAAATCTATTATGTGGATCTGGGTAAGTTACCTACCATGGTTTGGGTTTGTTTTCCAGATGTTGTTGACAAATTTCACAAACGCTTTTGTGTCTAAAAACATGCCCCTCCGGAAATATTTCTTCTTTATGAATTTATATGTTTTATTGTCTCAAAATGCGTAGCATGAGCAATTTCTAGACAAGGTTTTACTGGAGAATTAGCAAGCAGAATTTTATTTCTAAATGCATTGTTTTTATGTGATGTGCTATGGAAGTTGACTTTACCATTACCACATCCTAATTCTTAACAATTAAATACTTGTAATCTTGGTATTATTTTCAATTCTGCATATAATATCCCTAATATTTTTGTCAAATTTGTGCTGATTAGCTACGTTCTGAACGCTTAATAAGGTTGGAAGCAGTTTCTATTGCACTCTACAACAAAAAAATCGACACACCAACAAAGATTTGCCCGATGGAGACAACAATAGGTGGATAGGAAGATTATCTACAGAATAGAAAATGATTAAAATTTCAGGACAATTGAATGGTCTATTTCAGAGTTACATAGTTCCAAAGTAACGAGCTCATTAAGGTGTTGACTTAACTCTAGACTGGATGCAAGCCGCCATACAGCCTGACATAGTCTGGTAAAGCTCCTGGATCATCTCCTACGGTATTTCTTGCCACATTTGCCCCAATTGTCGGGCTAGGTCGGCAACATTCCCTGGTAGATGGAGTCGCCTTCCCATCATATCTAAAACATGCTCGATGGGAGAGAGATCTGGTGATCTGGCTGGCCAAGGAAGTGTTTGAAAAGCTGTAAGGTAGTTCATAGCAACACTTGTCGTATGTGGTCTGGCATTATCTTGCTGAAAAATAAGACCAGGGTACTGCAAAAGGAACGGTAGCAAACAGATCTCGAAATGTCGCTGTGCTGTAAGTGTGCCTTTAATGACAACCAAAGGGATTCGGCTATCAAGGAAAATGGCACCCCTGACCATAACTCCTGGTTGAAGGCCTGTGTGGCGTGCAATAGTGAAAGCAGGATCGGCACGCTGCTCTTGACGTCACCAGACATGTGTTAGATGATCGTCACTACATAGTTGGAAGCGGGATTCGTCGCTAAAGACTATACCTCTCCAGCCAGCATCATTCTAACCTGATCTAGCCAAGCACCCTTGTAACCTGGATCGACAGTGCGCAGGCGTGAGTGGCCGGTGGCGTAACGATCGGTACGAGCGTACATTTCGCTCTATCAGCCGTTTGTGAATGGTCATGGTGGACACTCGTCCGCGGGTCGCACGCTTGATAGTTGATAACAATGAATCAGGCGCTGTGACAGCTGATCAGACAATTACTGTGTCCTCCATATCTCTTGTGGCCTCATGTCGATCGCTATCATCACGACGCTGAAATCTGCCATTGTCCACCCATTCTTGCCAGCATCTTCTAATCGCCGCATCGCTTCGACTCATATGACGAGCGATTCTCAGATTTGTCAACCTGCCTCTTTCAGTCTAATGACACGACTTGCCAGAGTTTGACTCTTTCAGTCAAACTCTGACAGTTGCTCATAATGAGCTCAAATCCTGCAACGAGGCATTTTTTCAGTCGTTGAAAGATATCCTAAATCGCAGTGAAACAGAAATTTTTAACAACAGTTCAAGAACAGCTCCTTATATATGTATCTGCTGGATGCACAGTTCCAATGCGCTGGGGATCGCCCTATTTGTTCATTGGACACCAAATTTTAATCCTTTGCATATTTGGTCGAAACATTTATGCGTACGAAATTTCAAAGCAATCGGATGATTCCTTCTTGGTGCGTCGAGATTTTTTTTCTGTTTTTGTTTGTTATAGAGTGCATTTACATTATGAGTTTCTTCAGAAATTCTAGAGGGAAATTCTACAGAATTGGAAAAGCCAAGTAAATGTTTCAGAGTTGAATCAAAATCGTGTAATAAACCGCTGCTTAACAAATTGCATATAGAAAGTGGTTTAGCATCAGTTAAACTTGTGAATTTTCTGCTGTATAAATGTTTATGAAAGTGTTTTAACGAAGAGAAAAATAGTATAATCCTTACGCCTTATAGATAGGTATCTCAACTCCGTAGGATTGAGAAGTTTCGAATAAAACTCTACAGGAAAGAATTTGTCATCGTTTTTTTGCAACAGAATACCACAAATTGCTACTTTCAAGCGTTTGTAATTAGAAATATTTCAACATTGTCATTAATATTTCTTAGATGGTTTTTCCAACATTGTTGATTGCAACCTGTCAAATGTATCTTCACAATTTTGATTCCATTTAGGAATAGGAAATTTATAAAACTTTGCAATATTTTCTAAAGAGTAAAATCTTCTTTGGAGATGTTAAAACCCAAATAAGTTTTCAGGTTTGCAAAGTTGCAGTTTTGCTGGATACAAAGTTAAAGACTTTAGTCTGCCAAATACGTTTTGGAGAATCATCTTCAACTCGCTTAAACTATCAGCTGCGATAATAATGCCATCAAGAAAGAATGGGACATTTCTACCTTTAATGTCATTTATATATTTTGAAATTAACGTGCGGAAGTAAGAAGTTTATTACGATATCCAAACTATTAAGATGAAAAGTCCCAAGCTCACTGCAAAATACCAATTTTGCTTCACCAGAATCTTGTAATTTAATTTGAAAAATGCGGACTTTAATTCCGGTATGCAATACCGTCTTCTACCAGAAATGTTGTCTAAAATCTAAGAAACTTTTGGTAAGCAAATTTTGTAAGATTCAGTGATGCTATTCAAGGGATAATAATGAACGGCCATGCGAAATTTTTGCTTATTATTAGTTTCATCGGGCCGCGTAAACGTTATAGGGGTTAGGGGAGCCTACGGAGATACCGAAGGGCACGAGCGCAATTACCGGAGAAGGTGTGGTTGTAATATCTATCCTTTCATAGGAGGCAACGGTGGCCGCATATTAGGTGCCTCCACGATAAAATGGCCACCACTTCTGGCCTTAGCCGTGGCCAGTGGTGAATAGGCAAGTGCCGGCCAATAGATAATTATTCTCACCAGACAAATTCCTTTTTTTCTGACAAATGTCACAGGAAAACTATAAATGGAAGAAAATGGTTTCATCATACCTGCTTCTAGTCATTTTACAATTTCTTATTGAGAATACTGTTTGGCAATTTTAGGAATGAGATAAGGTCTAGTTTGTATTGGAAAATTATGAAGTTTAAATTCTGGCACAGTTTTATCAGTTGACCCTAAAATGTTACAGAACTTTGGAAATGTAGCATTATAAGGTATTCCTCCCGCCTTCTTTGGATGCCTTCGTGGTGTAGTGGTCAGCACGCTCGACGCGTATTCGAAAGGTCCGTGGTTCGAGTCCCGGAGTGGGCAGTGCTCATTTTTCATCTCTCCTGCTTTCAAAAAAATACCTAATGTCTCTACAGCGGCGCCCGAACTAAAAGTTGGTGGATGATGATTCTCCACCATCATAACTTAGCGATTGGTGCCCCTAATCCCCAGTTGCCCTTTAAAAGGGGGAGTATATAAGGTATTTCTCCCGCCTTCTTCGCATGCCTTCGTGGTATAGTGGTCAGCATCCTGGGCGCGTATTCCAGAAGTCCGTGGTTCGAGTCCCGGCGAAGGCGTTGCTCATTTTTCCTCTCTACTGCTTCTAAAAAACCTAATTACTCTACACTGGCGCCCGAACTAAAAAAAGGTGGTGTATGATGATTCTCCACCACCAGGATTTGGCGATTGGGTCCCCTAATCCCCAGTCGGCCTTTAAAAGCAGAGTATATAAAGTATTTTCCCGCCTTCCTTGTATGCCTTCGTAGTGTAGTGGTTAGCGCGCTAGACGCGTATTCTAGAGCTCCGTGGTTCGAGTCCGGACGAGGACATTGCTGATTTTCTCATCTCCTACTTTCGAAAAAAACCTAATGTCTGTACAGCATAATTATTCATTAATAATTTTATCATTCCACTTTTTTCTTGTTTATTTAAATGAACTAGTTTAAAATCTGACACATTTAATTCCTCTTTTCTGATTTTAATTACTTCTTGTAAATCTAATATATTAATTTGTAAAGTCTTAATTTTTTGGATTGATAATATCCTCAACACGGGAATGGAACAACAGCTCCAATTACCGAATTATTTTTTCTTAAAATTAGTTTCTAATTAGCGGTATTTTCAATAATGATCTGAACATAGTTATAAAGACGCGCTGTATGCAAAGATTCATCAATGTGGCTTTTTTTTTTTTTTAAAGCAGAAATGCTTGAAAATGTAATAGTAATGTTTGAAACAATTCTTATTTTGTTTAAACTAGTAAACTATTTATTTTGAATTTTGACCTTTAAATTTATTGAGACGTGTAAAGAATAGATGAGTCATCAATGGTCTTTATTCTTACCATATCAGAAACAAATTCAATTTTAGCGAATTGTTTGATTTCTGAATTTACATATGGTTGAACCAAAGATAAATTTGCATTAGTGTCAAGAAGAGCTTCTTAAGTTTGTGCACCAATTTATCATTAATCATTCGCAAATTGTTAGAATTATCTGAACGGCCTTAGCAGCTTTGAAATGACATTTTCATTATCTTCGCTTTTTGCTAATTTATGTGTGCACTGATTGTTATATTTTTGAAAATTTTCTGAGTTTTGAATTTCGGGAAGTCTCATACTTATTTCGTTTAGGAAAATACCAACAATTTATCATTAAGTGATTTTTTGTTGCATATGTGACATGATATTCTCTCAAATCTATCTCTGTTAGAGGACAGAAGACCATGATAGAAGCATCGTGATTGAATTTTATATCAAGAGTACTTATTGGAAAGTTTTGAGAAAGTTGATTTACTATACCTTTTAGGTTTTGAATAATTTTATCACTTTCAGTTCTTTTAAGTAGTGCATTATTTTAAATTTTGTTCGGAGTTTAAACTTTTCAAGTCAATTGTTTGATCATTTAATGCATTTTCTATATTTTTCGCCAATTCAACAGCATTATCAAACGAACACAGACCTAATTTTTTTGCTTCAATTCTAATGTCAGCTCTGAGAGGCTCAAGAAATTTTGTGAATTTCACATTTTCTATCAGTCAGCGTAAGCAAGGATTCTCAACCGAATCTTCATTGTTACATTTTATGGTTGCTGCAGACTTGTAAGGAATATATGAGTCTTCAATGTTCTTTATTCTTACCATGCGAGATATAAGTTCAAATTTTCCTTAACGGACCTCAGCTATTCCCTAACGGACCTCAGCTAATTCCTAATGGACCTCAGCTAATCCCTAAGGGACTGATTAAATTTTTTGGATATACGCGAGAATTTTTGTTGTATTACTTAAAAAGTTTCAACTTTCCCAAAATTATTCCTTAGTATTTTTTTCTAAATTTTCACAGTGATCTTCTTTGGCTGCTTCAGGATCGTTAATTAAAAATTCAAGAGCTTTCTCCGAGCAATTCATTTCATTTCACCATTTTTCTAATTTATCTAAATATTTATTTTATCTATAAAGAAATGCCCATTTTCAGAAATCTCTCCACTAAATGTAGTAAAGCAGATGCTAACAAAGTTGCCGTAAATGTTGCTGATTTTAGTTTGTCTTTTAACACGAAACTAATTATTTGGAACGTATTATAATACATATGATAATGTCATATACTTGGATTACTAATATATTTGATATACCTAGACTACATTTACCTCTGATACATATAGTAAATCAATACTGCATGAAACAATACATTTTTTTCTATAGCAATTAATCAGAACACTCGTTCCACATCATTAAATAATGCATGTATCAATACATCATGCGTAACATTAACAGATTAACATATATTCTGTTATATTCTAGTACTAATTATCAGTCCTCATATCTATTACCATAATTAAATATAATTAAATTGCCGAAAGAACCACTGGTTTTAGTGAAGTCTTCATCTATGCATATATATATATATATAGATATAGATATATATAATGCTTTTGAAAATAAATTTAAGTAAATTTAAAATTTTTAAAACCGAATTATAATTTTATGTCTTTTACTACCAACATATTACTAATCAATATGCATTCATTTAACCGAATCACATATGCAGCAATTATTTGACTATGAGGCACACGTAATATTATATAGGTTCTCAAACTGAATAATCATATAAGTTTTTGTTAATGTTATGAACCAAGTATTATGAAATTTAGAAAGTCACGGTAAAGGTTAGTTAATGAAAAAATTATATTAGCCTAATGTTTACTGTGAGGGAAGGTATAAAAAGGCTGTAAAAGTTAATATACGGCGAAGAATTATTTTATGTGCTTAACAAAGCATTTACCATAGAGAGTAAGAAATACATTACGTTGTTGAGCAATAACCATCTTCAAATAATAATAATGATTAATCTCTCTTAAACAATTGCTTGAAAATAGAATAATGACTATATTTACTGTACTACAGCTGCCCCAAACAGAAATACAACTATGTCTGGTTAATCATTATTTATTTAGCAGCAATTATTAAAAAACTTTGATTAAATTGGTCATTTGATCTTGAATAATAAAAATCAGATGAGGAATTCATTTGCTGAAGAAACGTCGGTCATTTTTCACACAGATTGCTGTACGCTGGGAACAGGCTGTAACTGAGCTATTACATGGCAAGAAAGAAAAAAATGTCGGCACAGCGAAGAAGAAAATAAGATCGAATTTCGAATACCTGGCCTTTCATTGTGAAAGTCTCTTTTCTGGAGGCAGAAAATAATCGATGACAATAATGCAAACTACTTGATACGACTACTTTAATTTACTTTTTCGATAATAATTTGCTAACTTGAAAAAAATTTTCCATGCACGTTTTTAACACAGGCCACGGAAGAGAGAAAAAGCCGAAATCCTCCTCCACTCGTACAGTCCAAGAGAGAAGAAAACGGTACGACAACAGTTTTAACTAGCTAAACGATTTAGATAACGATTATAAAGTCGATGTGGAAGCTTTCACGATCGGGTCTTCATCTTCTCCGTGGTCAAGTTACCTCACCCTCGTGTAAAAAAATTGTGCATCAGTTCAAACTCTACCTGGAGGTCCTGAATGTACTCTTGAGGGTTTGAAGGTGCATCCGGTAGGCGAGCAAGCAAGAAATCACAAGGCAGAGGAAGGTCACGATCCAAGAGCATCTGATATTGTGAGCTGAAGGTGGTCTAGTGACGCCACTGCGATAGGCTAGTATAAAAATAAGGAACTTTTGTCCCCAGTCCTGATGATTTGGAGGAAACATCAGCAAGAGGTTATTAAGAATGGTTCCATTAAACCTCTCTACCATGGCTTCTGATTGCGGATGTAAAGATGACGTTCGTTTGGGTTTTGTCGATATTGAGTAGCTTTCAGAGTTCTTCTATTACAGCTGAGATAAAATTCCTTCATTCATGGGAATCTAATTAAAGAGGCACTCCTAACCTGGAATATAATGATGTATACCTCTGCTACCTTGAGAGCCTCTTCATCAGGAATAGGATATACTTCGGGCCGCTTTATGAAATAAACTATGACAAATGGGATGTATTTATTGTCATAAGCAGCTTCTGGCATAGGTCCCTTGATGTCAAAGACTATCCGTACAAAAGACGCCCCTACATTCTAACTTTTTATCTTCCATCGCTTGCGTTTCTTCAGTCCACAATCATCGCAAGATTAACACCACTTTTGCACATCAGCCCTTGCATTTAATCAGTAGGAGCTTTCTCTGTCTCGGTGCAAGAACTTCATTATTCTGAAGTGGATGTCCGACATTTGGGATCTTGGAAGTATCAGCTGCTATCGGAATGCTTTTCCATCATCCGATTCGAACTTCCGGTACAAGAACCCGTTTCAAATATTGAGTTACTCCCAGAGAGTATAATATTATTTTGTCGTAGCCTGTAGGTCAAAATATTCTGCCAGGTAGGTTTCCAGTTTGAAGACTCCACTAAATCAATTATGCGTTTAATGTCGCTGTCTTCCAACTTGTCTTTCCTGACTTCTTCATCACTCCATGTTTCTGGATCTGACGATGTTGTATTCGTAACTTTACGTACAATTGTATTTAGCAGCTCTTATTTCCCTTCGAACTTGAACTATTATCGTCAGCTTTCTGCCCATTGTTTTCTAGAAAGGCTTCCGCGTTTCCAAGTGTTGATCCCTTCCGATGATGGATAGTGATGTCATATTACTGCGGTCTTTATATCCACCTGGCTATTTGGCCTCCAGGTTTCTTGAAATTTAAAAGCCAGGTCAACGATGCATGATCCGTGAGGAGCAGGAATTTTCTGCCATAGAGTTTGAGAATGGAAATGTTCTTTGGCTTTAACTATGGCGAGCAACACTTTCCTGGAGACACAGGAATTCCTCTCCGGTTAAGACAGGCACTTACTCCAGTAGGTCACGACACGTTCTTGGACGTTTATTTCTTGCGACAAAACAGCACCGACACTTTCATTGCTCGTATCCGTGTCGGGAATAAATTGTTTATCGAGCTGAGGATAAGCCTGGATTGGAGCCAATGTTAAACCTTCCTTCAAACTGTTAAATGCATCCTCACATTCTTTTGTCCACAAGAACTTCTGCTTGCTCTCTGTCAGCTTATGAAGAGATCTTGCGATGAAAGAAAAGTCCTTCACGAATCTCTTATAGCAGGCGCAAAGCTCTAGAAGCTTCTAAGCTGATGGACATTTTCAGGACGTTTCCAGTCTTTAACGGCTGACAGGTTTTCAGGATCTGTGCACACTCCTTCAGCAGAGATGATATGTCCGAGGTAACTCACTTCCTGTATGAATAATTTGCATTTAGCTGGACTCAATTTTAGATTTGCGTCCTTTTGTATCTGAAACACCTTTCTAATATTTTCTAGATGTTCTTCAAACCCTTTCCGACGATGATGAGGTCATCCACGTGTATCAGACAGGCTTCTTAGGAAAGGCCTCTCAGCATGGTCTCCATAAGATGTTCGAACTTTTCCAAAGCATTACATAATCCAAATACCATCATCTTGAGCTGACAGAGACGTTGCTCGGTCTTTTCTTGGGCATCACGGGGCAGCTCTACGTGCCAATATCCACTCCTTAAATCAAAATTCGGCCATTGCTACTAGAAAAATTGTTTAAATATCGTGAGTTCTAGAAAGAAGATAGCTGTCTCTCTTCAAAACTTCGTTCTTGCGGTGAAGTCAAAGAAAAATCTAGTTAAACCATCTTTCTTTTGTACCAGAACGATAGTGCAGGCCCAAAAACTTGCTAAAAACTCGATAACACAGCTTTCTTGCATGTCCGTTAGAATTTTTAGTACCTTCTCTTGTTCAGCAATTGATAGCTGTCTTGGGATATTGCTTGATCTCACGTATGAATTACATATTGGCCCAAACTGATTCGACTTATGTCGCTGAAGAAAACATCATGAAATTCTTCAATGGCACATTCCGCAGCAATCTTCCCTTCATCACTTATATGCGCATTCTTCAATAGCTCTGTTGCTAATTCTGAAGACACAGAGATTGGGGACTGTTGGTTCGTTTAACACAGGTCATTGGATTCCATGTTGCAACCACATTGCCTTTCCTAATGATTTTCGCTTTATCTCTAACATTGGCAACTCTCACCTGGATGACGGTCCTCGATAAGTCGACGAGTGCCGTGGCTACTACTATTCCTCGCAGCCTGTTACACTTCTTGGGATATTCCATTATACCATAACGGAAATTTCTGTTTTCAGCTATGGATTCAAATTGTAACTGTTCTTGCCCGTACTGTTACTTCGCCTTGAACTATTATTTAGTGGCCCAATTTTATTTCTTAATTCGGAAAAGGGTTTTTTTCTGAGAGGCAGAATGCAGTTCTTTATTCTAAAAAGAAAAATTGTAAATCCTTAGAATCTCTAATCCGTGTATGCAACGATCTGTAATATCTGCCACATATGCCGTGTGTATGGTAAGCAATCCTATCAGATGTGATGTTAACGTTTATCTTTCCGTCGATGTCAGTTTAATTACAGGACACAATCTGGAGGGCAAGGCAGGGTGACTTCCAGCTTAGTTTACCCTCCAATTATTGAGCCAAATCTCTTCGGAAGATGACAACACTGACTCCCGTATCGATGGTCATATTGCAAGGATGTCCAGTGATAAGTCCCATGATGAAAAGTCTACTATTGCCGCCACTCATTGCAGAAATTCAAAATGTTTTACAAACGAGTTTCTCAATATGTAGTAAACTCCCTCGAGATGACCACTCATTTGTTTCCTGTGTCGTTGCTGGAGAGAGGTCTTATTTTCCGTGGCTTGGGCTGTTCTACAGTTCCTTCGTATGTGGCCTTCTCATCCGCAGTTCCAGCACCTTAAGGTTGGTTTTTATGTCGCACTTATTCCGCATCAAGACATTCATTTGCCTCGTTTGACTATTAAATCTTCTATGCGAGCAGTCATTTGATCCACTGGCTTCTGGACATGAGCAGCTCCGATATGGTAGCGACCTGTACGAGTTTCTTGCTGACTGCCTTGAATTGCATGGAGTGCTCTAAAGCGCTTTTTAAATCTTTGATAACCGCCATTCACAGGGCTTTCTATATCACAGGATCTCGGATTCCACGGATGAAGCACTGCAGGGACAAGATTTGCGTTGGTTTAATATGTAGTCCGAAAAAACGAAATGAGACAGCCTTTAAATATGCGTGGCGAGATCTTAGAGCGTCTGTGTGGGCTTCTGTTGGCGAGATTGTAACTGAAATCTGTTAATTTTTTAAATACTTCTCTCCTAAATGCAACTCTAACGCGTCGAAAAGGGCTTCGAATTGTAGCCTCTGGTTTTCGGGGGGGAGTTCGGGGAGAGTTCGCTGCTTCTGCTTTCAGAAGTGCAGCAAGCTGGTATTCTTAACTTGGGAATCCCATCCGTCCGCCGCTATATAAAATTAAGTCTTGCACACTTTCCAGGATGTTTTCTATCACATTTAGATAGCTTTAGAGAGAGATAAGAAGACACGGCTAGGTATTTAAAAGAATCAGAATTGTTTCCTGCTATAATTACGAATTTCTTGATGTTGTCAACTTTCTTGGCGACTTAAGCAGAAACTCTGTTGCCAATATGTTGTTCGACAGCTGAAACTCTTTCTCCAGTTTGTTACTGGACAACAGAAACCTTTTCTCCGATTTGCTGTTCTATAGAAGAAATTCTTTCTTCAGTTTCTCATTCGGCAGCAGAAACTCTTTCTTCAGTTTTCCCAACTTTGTTTTCAACAGTATCTAGTGTCCCTACTGTACCCTCTAACTTGATTTCTATTACGGCATTAATTTCTCTTTCCATTTCCTTTGACATACTTCAATCTTTTGTCGAACATCTTTCATCTCTTTTTTAAAGGATACTTCGGCATTTTCCACCTTTTCTTGAATAGCTTTCATCTATCCTTTAACGGATTCTTGGCCCGCTTTCATTTCTTCTTCAAATGCAGCAAAGGTGTCCACAGTTTTCTTAGTTGCTCCCATTGCTCTTGCCACTGACATTCAGTCCCACTTCTGAGACCGAAAATTGTTGCGGGGGTACGGGTTCGTATTATATTAAATGCACGTAGACCGATGAGAGATTAATAAAATTTATTTTACCAAAACGAACACTTCACAGCGCTGGAACTTTCCACAAAAATACTCATTAAACTCTTCTCAGTATCGCAGAGTACAAGCTGTAGTTCACTTCAAACTACTGAAACGTTAAGCACAATGCAATGCACAGTGCATCTAAAGAGAGAAGTTCGCATAGAGATATTTTAGTGCTCTGTAGTCGACTCTGAACCGAAAAGCTGATGCTTTTTCCGGTCTCCAAGAAATCTCTAGTACCTTCAATTTCTCGAAATTACTGGAAGGCGTATGAGGGCTGAATACGGTTATACTTACATAAAGGAATCAGTTACAGTTATACAGGAACCAGACCAAAATCCCGCCATATAGTCGCCAAATTTGGGATCTTATGGCGATTTCTTGCCACATTTGGCAATGAAATCAGTCACCAAAACTATCGCCAGCCAATTTAGCGAGACAGCTTTTTTCTCAATGTTAAATACACATACCCTACATTCTTATTTTCGGACAGAACTTCGTTTCTTTCCAGCATTTTATGTTACATTGTGCAAAAGATACTACAATTTCACACATAATTTTATTAAAATTGCTTACATATATACAAAATTCGTAACAGTTTTGCAAACACCTTGCTTCAAATTCCTTTCAAATTTCATGAAACACCGCATGACTGTTTCTCATAATAATAATGAAAGAAGCATTTTCTTCCCATAATATATGAAACGGAAGGAAGTGCAACGAAACTTTGGTTCATGAGTTTAATTCTTTCGAAAAGGATGTTCGTAATCCGAAATATTGTTGCGTGTGTACGGGTTTGTAATTGACTGAATGCTCAAGTCCGATGAAAAGTTAATAAAATTTATACTTATCACAAGAGATATAACAAAACGCTGGATTATTCCACAAAAATATCACGCAATATAAGCAGTAGTTATATTTTAAACTACTAAAACGTTAAGTAAAACGCCATCCAAAGCGCAGAGAAAGCTAATCCGTTCTCACCGCGAATTCACTACAATCAACAGCAACAGCTCACTAAAACAGTAACTAATAAACAACTGAGCTGAGATGTTTCTCTCCGGCTGTTGTAGCTTTTTCAATCAGCTGCACGACAGAGTTGTAGCTTTTTCAATCAGCTGCACGACAGAGTTCTAGCTATTTCTGGAAAGCAAAAAGGGTAGAATTACGGACAGTCAACATACTAGTCAATTACATTTATTCAAACAAGATATCAGTTAGAGAGATAAACTTTTATTCAATGTTAAATGCACGTGCTCTTGTATGTTTACGTTTTCGGCGCAGTTTACCTCTTAAAATATGTCACGCGCTGATTTGCATGGCGAAATAAAACAATTTTAATTATAATTCTATTAAAAATAACTAACTAAATGCAAAATTCGTAACAATATTATTAAATTGAAGCAGTTTTCCCCAAAGGGCTTAATACAAATTGAATGAATCTGCTCTTTGTCTACATGTGTAAGCCTATTTAAAACTTACTATTGCAATGTCTTGTGCACACACGAAACCAATAGAAAATACTAAATCTAAGACAAAAATTAAGAAAAATATAGGCGAAAGTTCAGTTTGATGTTACCATACCGGTACGAAACAGAGTTGACGGCGTAAAAGGTAACTGATGAGGAAGAAAAATGATTGTTTTTTATCTAATATTGCTTAGATGACGAAAACCCTTTCATCTAAGTATCCGGTAAGTGTCTTTCTGAACGAACTTTCTCTTACTATTTCTTTGTCCCTTAGCGACACCTGACTGTTCTTCACTTCAAAATGTTTCAAAGAGAACTACTTAAGTGAACAATGACATATTATCATAAAAAAATACTCATATTGTAGCTCACTATTGCGTCATAGGGATGGTATCACTCTTTTCACCTTATTCAGTTTTGCTCACATTTCACAGTTCCTTCTTTTCCTTTCTCTGAAAATACTTCTTCCACATTGAGTTTTCTAGCTGACTCTGATGATGTTCAGTTCTTTCTTCTAAAGTTCGCATTTACAAACGTAATTTGCAAGTACGTGGTTTTTCCCAGAAACACAATATCATACATAACAACTCCTTAGTGACAAAGTTCTCTACATCCCTGCCTGCAAAGCAGTCTTATCGTAATTTTCTTCAAGTGGAAATATTCCGAATTCAGTGACCTGTAAATCACTTGCGGCCAGACTTTGGCAATAACAGTTGAACAAAGAAAGCTATTCAAATGACGGTTCTAGAAGTCCCTAATTGGTAATTTAGCATCAAAGATTACCTCAAAACACATGAAAATCATTTGTTTCCGACTTGAGTGTTCATAACTCAAGTTTCCGACGTGGGTTCGTTTTTCCAAAGTAATTTGTCCATGAATCGATATGTTCGTGATGGATGAGATGCACAATTTTTTTAAGCTGCTAATAATGTTAAACATCGACTTTCGTTATGCGTGAAATTCATATGCAGAAAATCCAGATCTCTTCGTCAGTTCTCTTCGTCTTTTCCCTTAAATTTTGAAGTATT
Source organism: Stegodyphus mimosarum (assembly GCA_000611955.2). Lineage (NCBI taxonomy): Eukaryota > Metazoa > Arthropoda > Arachnida > Araneae > Eresidae > Stegodyphus > Stegodyphus mimosarum. The sequence continues at coordinate 462,715 of KK112771.1, forward strand.
TCTATATCAGCTCGTACCTAAAATTAAAAATAATTTCATGTATCAGTCGTGCATAATTGCTCAGTACTTACATACAAAACTGATATATTTATGATTTTCAAGAATATTTAGTAATTCGTTTTGAGTTAATGAAAGTTTCAGCAAAATTAAATGAACATAATAATATCATGAAGGTATATATTTCAATATTTATTAATTGAACAATGGAAAAACTAAATAATTTAATCTCTTATTAAAAATTACCAATATTCCTTCATACAGCTTAAGATATGTTCAACAATTATTTGCATTAACGGCTGCAGGAAAGTAAACATAATAAAAGCAACTTGTAATTTTATTAAAACTTATTACATCTTGAAAGCGTTTCCATTAAATGCATTTCTGTCTTCATAATCACATGTACAAATTTCATCTTAAGAATTTACAAGCGCCTGAATTTAATAGGAAAGTTTCCTTCATTTTAAAAACTTGAAAGATAAATTTACTTCACTGCTGGCGATTAGTTAGAAAGCGTCCGACTACAACGTGACTGATCACCGTTTTAACCTAGAGTTAAAACAGAAAACGTCCAAGATAATAAATTCACTAAACAAAAAGAAATTAGGCGTCTTGAGACTTGGTAAAGAATTTCACGCTTCTCTTGGCAATCTCAATTGCACTCTGCATCGAAAACTGCTGATTTGAGCTGTGGGTCAAGTATGCTATTGTTTTAAATCTTTATCACGTTTCAATCCTTAAGAACAGCATTCTTTTCACTACTACCTTTGAAAATAACTTAATATTCCTTGTACGTTTCACATCTCTTGCCTTAGCTGAGCATGAATTAATCCTGAAACTGAACAATTAGTGCAAAATTATTAAAACTATGTTGAGTTAAAATAATTATTAAAAGTATAATATGAAAATGCTATGAAAATTAGTAAAACTTTATGTGTCACCATAACTTAAATTCCAAAACATTGAAATTAATGAAAAGAGAGTATCTTGTGTTAAATATGTTACTTCGACCTAGCCAAAAAAAATTAAGAAAAGTTTAAAAGAAATGAGATAAAAATATTAAAATCTAACGGAAACAGGCCTTTTCAGGTGTAAACTGTATGAAATTTGCTTGCATTGTCACATGAACATAAAATGTTTAAAATTAGGTCATTTATTTAATTTTATTCTCAGCTTTCGTTCTGTTTGATCATCCGGGAAGTTCTGCGGGTTTTTCAAATCGTACTGCATTTCCCTCTTATTATTTTGTTATTGCTGTTAAGAAGTGAGCTTGATTTAAGTAAATGTTTAAATAGTTTCTTTTCTGCTCACGTTATTTTAGCATTAATTGTAGGGTGACTTTTGTTTCAGTGTAGTACTAAGAATGAAGAACCCAGAACTCCATTTTCCCAGAAGTTAAATTATGCTCTTTTATTTTCCTAAAAAAAGGCTAACCAAACAGCTTGTAAAATTTGTGCTATATATGAACAATGTGCTGTTTTTTTATAAAATAGTTCAAGGGTAATTTGCGAAGCACTGAATTTTCGGCCTTGAAGATTATGTCCGCTCTAGACAACTATCTTATATAAAGAAACCCGTATTTTAAAAGAGCGAAATACGCTTGCTCGTGTTTCGGCATGTAATTATTTGCTGCAGAAACAAAAAAGAAAGGTAAAGTTCCTTTTTAGACACGGATTATTACTGGAGATTAGAACTGGATATTATGCAGTAAATTTGCAAGAAAAATAATCTCCTTTAGTACTCCGGGTAAGCCAAAAGAACCGCCTCTAGTAACATCGAGAGCGGGCTTTTGGATGGCTAGATTACAAAGTAATTGTAGTCATCAAATTAGGCTATGTCACCAAATTCGGAAAAATGCTGTTCCCAAATGGCAGTAACATCGAGAACAAGCTTCTGTACGATCAGGCTACAAAGGATTTGTATACTAGTAACTGTTGTTCATCAAATTATACTATAAATGTGGAAAAATACTGTTTCCAATGGTAGTTTTAAAAGCAGAAATTGAAGCAAAACTCCCAGAACTGCTCAATTGTTGAGATGCTGTCTTCCATGATAAAAATGTTTGATCTCACATTTCGATGTGTGTCAAAAAGACTTAAGGGATATGGCTGTGATGTTTTTTGCCGCTCCTTATATATACTTGACCTTGCCCCCTTGGATTTTAACCTCTCTCTTCGGGTCACTTCAAAGTTCTTTGAATGGCCTAGAATTCGTTTCTTTGGAGATTCTCAAGCAATACCTCAATAACGTTTTTATGAATAAATTTGATGACTTTTATAAAACATGAATTTTCCAGCTGCCGGAAAGATGAAAATCGTCATTTAACAAAATGGTGTTTATGTGATTCCATATACTTTTTTTTCTGTTTCATTTGTATTTATCATGAAAAACTGCAGAACTTTCCGGATGACAGAATGCAACAGATTTTCTGTTCCATGCTTCAAAATATTTCTTCTGATTTTATTTATCTTTATTTATCGTACCTTCTCGAATCTCATATCAAAAGTTTCCTTTTAAGGTTACGAATTAGTTTATTTTGTTTGCAATAAAACTGAAGAAAAGCACTGTTAGAAAAGTACCGTTTTTGCATGTAACATGCTAGAATCAAACCATGTACAATATTACTTAAATCTTCTGCTTTGTAATATGCAAATAGAACTATACGAAAAATGGATATCCAGCAGATCCTGAATCTGCAGAAGTCCTATATTTTCTCTTGCAGAAACTGATCAGCAATCAACGTCTACCTTGTCATTTGTAAAAACAGAGCCACGACATATATTTAGAGATGTTATGAAAAGATATGTAATATGTTCTAATAAATTATAATATATTAAAACCATTTGAAAATTTTTGTTCCAGTTTGTTAGATGTAATAGACAAGGTCAAATATATTAAAACCACTGCACATTTTTTTCTCTAGTCCGTTAATTGTAATAGACAAGATTGGAAATTAGCTGTCAGAAGTAAATCAATGGTATAATATCAATAGTAAGTGCTACAACGATTTTTCTCCCCGCATGTTTTGTTTCTTACATGAAGTTAAAGAAGAAAATCTTTACGTGCATTGCATATGGACGTTTAAGATGCTCTGTACCCTAAATACACACAAACAACAAAATACTACCATTATATTAAACAAATTTTCTGTGGAGGCTACGAAGTTAAATGGAATTTAATTTATTGCGCACACATTATTGAAACCGTAAATTTGTCACAAACATCTATACAAGATATAAACGGGGCAACTCTGATTTCTTGTTGATAGGTTTCATACAAGAATGGAAACTGTAAACAAATCCATCTTTGTAACAGTCGTCAGACATGGTACCCAAGTCAGAATCTCAAGATGAATGGCAATGAAACGTTTTTAAACAGAGAAATATTTAATTCCTTGTGCATAATTTTTATGTTAGAACAGATGCACAGTTTTCGAATTCATAAACAATATAGTTAATTTATAACTGAATAGCAATTTATTTACAGTTGTACTGTAAAAGACCGTTTTATGCTCATATGGTTGCCAACCGAGATTCTCAATATCGAGTCTTTTATATTATCCGTTGAACGCAGCGCAGATTACAAATTATCTTCGGATACAAATTATCAAAACTTTCGGTAAAATTATCAAGAAGTACTCCTGGGCATGCGACTCACAAAAAACCGACTTGGCAACGTAATTGCACATACTTGTTTGCTGATGTATTGTTAAGTTGAACTATAGTTAATGATTTATTTCATCTTGTATAAGTTGCCCACTTCCGTATAAAATAATTAATAACTTGCCAAATGACACATAGCTATATTTATGAATCTGTCTACATACATATCTATCACTGTTGTTACCTATCTATCTATCTCTGCATGGAGAGCCAGAGAGAGGTGTTAAATCGCATATAAAATGTTTCCTTTTAAGGTTACGAATTTGTACACTTTTTGAGAATTTTAAAATGTAGCCATTAATAGCTAATAAAATTTCTTGAAAGCCTTTTAAAGAGTTTCAATGATCTAATCTAGGATGATCTAATTTTAAACCTAATAATATAAGGTATTTCTATCCCCTTCCTGGTGTAGCGGTTAGCAAGCTCAACGCGTATTCGAGAGGTCCTTGGTTCGAGTCCCGGTGAGGGCATTGCTCATTTTTCATCTCTCCTGCTTTAAAAAAAATTCCTAATATCTCTACAAGTGGCGCCCGAACTAAAAGGTGGTGGATGATGACTCTCAACCACCAGGATTTGGTAAGTGTGCTCCCAATTCGCCCTTTAAAAGGGGGAGTATATAAGGTTTTTCTCCCGCCTTCTTCGCATGCCTTCGTGGTGTAGTGGTCAGCACGCTCGACGCGTATTCGAGAGGTCCGTGGTTCGAGTCCCGGCAAGGGTATTGCTCATTGCGTTATTTGTTGTAACAATTCGATCGATCCCGCTAATGAATTGATATATGCAGATTATAAGATACTCTTTCAGTTCATTCAACCTACTCAGACTAGAAAAACATTTTAAAAAGTGATGAATTGCGAATTTAGCGTATTTTGATCTCTAATAATTTTTAAAAGGTGAAACTAAACATATAATTTTACTTCAATGTTAATCTATTCGAGTAAGCCAATTCCTAAAATAACCCTTCCTCAAGAATATTTCGAAATTCCCTATTTTGAAGTCTTTACTTTTAACAAACCGCTTGTTTTTAAGGATTTCTCTGCACTAAAGATTAGAGGGAAAGTATTTCCAGAAATAAACAACTCCAAAACCCACAAATGGGGACGATGAAATTCTGCAAGGATTCATAAAACTGACAAAATTTCGCATTTGCCAGCTAATAAAGTTACTCGTTAACGACCTACAAAGTTTTAACTTTCATTGGCTAGCATTAAGTATTGCATTGGAGAGTTACCCATTAAATAAACACGATATCCCTCCTAATTCACTTTGCTTTCGACCATTATCAAATTAGAGTTTAAACTTTTGGCGAAAACTTTCATGACCAATGACCAGAGATTAAATAAATTACCATACATAAAGCTGTTTTATAGATGTTAATATCAGGAATAGAATAAATTAAATGCTCGGAGTCGTAATATATTTCTGAAAGGGTGTTTTTAAATTCCTTAAAATAACTGAAATCCAAATTATTTATATTTCTAGCAGCATATGCATTTGTTGATTAAAATAACTAATTAATAATTTAACTGCCTCTAACTCAAATTGGTTATTTGGCTTTCAGTAGAAATAATTCTACCTCAGAAAGTTAAAATTATAAAACCCCAAATCAGAAAACTTTATTGTAACAAATACAGTCATATTTTATCCATTGGTTTGAATTATTTAAACTCGTAATATTTTTTATTGTCATAGATTAGTGCAGAGCAGATGAAGGTTATCTGATAAGCTTCCTCCCAAATATGACGCAGACTGATTAGTATAAACATATAAGGATGTTACACAGGAAGTATGCAATTTGAAGAATTTGTTTAGAAACAAACTTAAATCAAAGATAACTCACTGCAATTTAAACGTATGGGTAGAGGTTTTTCACATTTTATGCAGGCTAGTGAGCTCAAACTCCCAGCGCACTTATCAGTCTGCAAGCGTAATCATTGATCAAACTTATATGGTTATTAGGCTCTGAATGCATACAAATGAGTGCTATCCTGCCCCACATATTTTGCTTTTTCTAATATATATAACTGCCGCAAGTTTACTTGAAATGAAATTCATACAACTGTAGAGTCATTAGGATTTCTTTTAAAACAGAAGTCATGAAAAATGAGCAATGTCCTCGCAAGAAATCGAACCTCGGACCACTCGAATATGCGCCGAGTGTGCTGGCCATTACACCACGAAGTCATGCTAAGAACGCGGGAGAAATACTTTATACAATAATATGGGCACTGTGTATATATTGATGTAAAAGCAACTTTTTTAAACTTAATAGGATTCACATTGCTGTTGTACATAATGCATATATGTAGTGTCTATGCGATGATAGAATTTAAATTTATGGGGCTTCTTGATTTAGGATGACACCTTTTAATTACATTCACAAATAAAGTCTTCACAATAACACAGAAATAACCACGAAATTTGAACTTTTACAATAAAATAAGATTTTTGTCGTCTTGCATGCTATGCATTGTCTTTTTCTTAGCTTCCTTATGGTTAAGATACAGTAACACGCCGAACAAATATTAATTTAGAAATCAAACAACAAAAATCAGCGTTATATTTTCAAATTTTCACAAGACTAGTTTCGATGGTTTGCAGAACCACTATCCTCAGCTGCAAAAGCGCAAATGAACGAGATAAGATATAATGATTAGATAATATAAGATAAGAAAGCCTTGACAGCTACTGGCGCCATCTGTTGATGAAACCAGAACTAAAATATAATTTTTTAAAGGCGGAAGGCAAAGATAGATTGGAATTAGTAACAATCTTTCTGTTCGTTAACAAGCCTTTAGAAAATCCAGTTCGCCAATGGAAGATGTTCCTTATGGTTGTCATTATTACCGTTATCATCTAAATATAAACCGAGCTCATCGTCATCAGTATCATCATCATCGGAAATATAATTCACAGTCAGTTCGCTGCCTCTTTTGTTGTACAAGTATTTAACAATCTGGCGGTCTTGAGAAAGTTAAGATATTGTTTCCGAAAGCGTCACCAGCTTTGTCAACAAAGCTTTCGAAAAGCGATTTAAGTTTTTATGAGCAATCTATATGCATGCAGGCATAATATCAAAATATTTGTGTGTTTCTAATAACTTTCACTTTAATTATTTAATTTACCCCTTATATATGATTGCTTGACTAGAATAGAAGGAATATTTTCTCACTGAAATAGTATGATTTTCGATATGTTTTCCTTATTTTTAAAATAAAGTAAAATATCTTGGGAACTTAGAAAATTTCTTATTTTATTTCTGGCTTTGGGTATTTTTCATCCAGACTTTATTTGAAACTACGGCTATAAATAATATTTCACAACTTACTTAATATGACAGAACTAATTAACTGAACATGAAGTAAAAAACTTGTTTATTTGCTAATCATAATCACAGACGTCTAAGCTTTTATCATGCAGTTTTCCACTTTTGTGTGTAGCAATAAGTAAGGAAAGCCGCGAGTTTATTAATTGGGCCATAATGATGTTGTTTTCTTTAAAATCTAAGAAAATATTAGCATACTTTACTATTCCACTACTTATTTTTGGGGGGTCTAAGAGGAAATAAACAGTTGCTCTTAGAAATCTTCGGGTTGAAAAATTATAAGAGCATTAATGAAAAAAAAAATCGGATTTTGATAGATTGATTCTTATGGGTTTTATTAGTGTATATACCTTTAATTCTTTTTCTCTATATATATAGACAGAATTAAACAGAGACACTAGTCTAATGCTCTTAGTGCTTACTTATTTTTAAAATTTTATTTAATTTGATTGTGGCAAAATACTCAAAGGTTATTTGTCTAACGATAGGGATGTCTTCGTGGAGGAATTTCTGAGGGAAATTGGCTCGTATATATGTTGCACGGGGAGGAAGCAAAGAAAACGCCTACGCAGTGAGCTCGTTCGAGAGACTTGAATCCTGGGCCAAATTACCAGCGTTCAGATAATTTAGCGCTCGTCCGCTGATGGGCCAACGCTCTTGATGCGTTTTATGCAACATGAGTTTTTGTATGTGCAGTCGGAAAATCGAAAGAATTTTTTCAAAATAGTTAAATAGAGGTAACGCATAGTTTTACTGAACATTTTCTATCAGTATTACTTTCAGTGTAGTTTCCTAATACAGAAACATAAATTTTTAAATATTTATATTTATAATTTGCTTTTCGATACATTGAATTAAGATTATTTCCCAAAATTCACTACGATCTTAAATTTTATTTTTTAGTATAATAATATGCAGTTATTTTTAAAGGGTGTAAATGATGAAAGTTTTGAAACATGAAACGAAAAAAAATTATGTTTGCACTCAAAAAAATGCAAATCATTATAATCATCAATTTAAAATTAAAATAAAATTGTGTAGAACTGATCATGATTAGATTCATTTTCCTTCAGTTAGGTTTTCTCAAGAATATTTGTGTGTTAATATACATGCTCAAAAATGCGAATATTAGATATTACATCAAACATGCATTGAAGTAGAAGTAAACTTTTCAACAAAAATTCAACTAATTTCACGAATACCCGGGATAATTTGATCACAATCTATCTGAATATTCAAAAATGTCTGGGCAACAGGTTTGCTTTCTAAGGCTTATATTTATTTATTATTATGCACATTTGGGACTGCTATTTTTAGAATGTTTTCCCCATCCAAGGTTTGCAACAAAACAATTAAAGATTTAAATTTCGTAAAATAAAATACAAAACAGACATTCTGCGGCAAAACTGAAGGGTAAAACCCTTTTTATTCAGCAAAATGCACAACATATTTCTACTTCAACTAAAAGAAGCAAAATTAAGTTTTGTTCCTATGACTGGCTGGGTCAGTTAGAAATAAATAAATAATCTTTTTTTTTTTCTTTCCTCTAAAATTCAACAAGTTACCTTTTCTTTTACAAAACAAAACGCGTAATTTATTCATTTTCAACTAAAAATGGTTTAGACTATTTGGATATTGCAGAGCATAGGAGAGCTATTTGTTGCAAACATATGAGGGCTGCCATCGTGAAGGACTTTCTAAGGAAAACTGACATTGACAAAACACCTATGATGCAGTCAATCCATTCACCTATATTCGAACCTAAATCAAACTATCAGTATTCAGCAAGTGTTTTACCATTGGGCTTAGTAAGGTTCAACTAGACGAAACCAATTCAAAAATTTTATTCGCATACAGCACTCTAAACTCGACAGCTGCAATAAGAGAATTCTAGTCTTACTATATTTCTTGTGCTCTGTAGTTAGCAAATTTTAATGCAATTAGCAGGTTATATCGATATTGGAAAAATTTAAATGTAAATCACACTTTCGAATTTTCTTTCGCATCGTTCTAAATTTTACAGTGTGAGCCCAGTAAACGAACAGAAACAGATAATAGTTATGTATGCCCAAGAGGTCCTGACTGTTTAAAGGACAGCGGAAAAGAAGTCTTTTTCATCCAAGGTACCATATACGTGGAATGACCATGTCCATTGCCTTTCATTCTTATCGTCCCTCCTCTAATTTTCGACGCATATCCTGTTCTTTCTTCTATTCGTTTTATATTACCGCTTCTTTTCAACGTGCACCCTATTTGAAAATACTCGATCCGTTCTTAAAAATAGAGGCCAAACATTTCTCAGTATCGTAGGAGAAAGACATTCAGCAGAATGTAAGAATGCATTTCTGTGAATAAATTTCTGTAGGAAATATCTGCAAAATGCTTCAGTTTTATGATAAATATGTGCATAATATATATGAAACTTAAGAACGGATTATATATATATATATATATATATATGTGTGTGTGTGTGTGTGTGTGTGTGTGTGTGTGTGTGAAACTTTATCGTAGTGTTTTTTAGCCCAAAGGGGCGCCAGGACTGAAAGGCTGCTAGTCTCAAAAAGGCATTCTGTAGCGTTTCAGTATAAACGGTGAATCAACTTTTAAATTATTACCACCAAATATTATCACCCTGTATTATATCTTAAGAAATTAAATAATGAAGAATCTGCATGAATGTGTATTTCTTTGTAAATTTTTAACGAATTTTTGATTAGAAAACTTAACAATTTCAAAGAGAGCTATGGCTACACTGTAAGGAATAAAACATTTTTATCTCCAGCGCGCGAGACTGTCTATCGGAAATTCTAAAGGTACGCTGTTTTTAAATATTTTATAATATTGCTGTTGAATTGGAATTTATGTTGTTTAAGTGTGAAGAACATGATATTTAATGAATAAAGTTAACAACACAAAACATCCAAAAAGTCCCTTTGGACGTCTGAAAACTTTCGGCATTTATTTCAATGTTTTCAATTTTATAATTTCTTTTTAAAGCTTAAATGGGCGTTAGCCCAGAAAACCTATTAGTTTCGAAATGGCATTTTGCATCGAATCACTTTAAATGCCCGAATCACTTTTCAGAACTGATGCCACCAATATTATCCCCCTGTATTATATTTAAACAAACTAAATAATGGGAATCTACACGAACGTATTCGCATTTTGAAAAAACAATGTTACTTAGAGTCATCATATTTTGGATAACATAGTTCTCCACCCGAACACTTGGAAGCCCGAATCTAGGAATCTAGGATTTGTTTTTATGTCTATTTCATATGCTGTAAAACTTTAACAAGCTTTTGATTAAAAACTCAGAAATTTCAAAGCGACCAGTGGCAACACTGTAAGGAATAAAATATATTTGTCTCCAGTATGTGTCTCCAAAATATGCATCGGAAATTCTAAAGATATGCTCGTTCTAAAGATTCTTAGCGCAAATGCTCTCGAAACATGTATGTGTCTGTAAATGAAAAAATCGCCCGTTTGGACCTAATATTTATTGTTTTCATTTTTTATTTACTTTTTTTGTGTACTGAACCCAGTTTTACATAATTTTTGAAACAAATGGCTTGCGCCTACATTATTTTCTTATTTCTTATAAAACGTTTTAAAAAGTATTTAAAATAAATGGAGCTTATATCATTTTAAAGAAAATGAGTAACTGTCAAAAGAAAAACTGAAGCAAGGAGTATAAAAAGTTTCCACGGATCGTAATTTTTAAATAATCTAACTAGATTATTATAAGATAAATGCTATTTTTTTGCGATGATAATAATAATAAAAAAAAGCTAATAAAGATGCCTGCAGATTTCTTATGTAGAGTAATATATTTATATTGAAATAAATTTCCAAATCCTTAATTTTAATGAAACAGAATTACATTTGTAAGAGTTTCGCATATTTCATAAATAGCATGTACATATTTGTATCCTATCAAATAATTTGTTCAAATTCTACAGGATATTTGACTGGGCTCCAGACACAGTTATTTCATAAAATAACAAGCAAATATTTATATTGTATACAACAATGCCTTTAAAGATTATGTTAATTCAACAAATGCAAATGATATATATATTCTCTTTTTCGAGCTTTTATAAAAGAAGTATTATATAAACCATTTAGTACGCATAAAACGTTTTTTCTCTTTTACCACTTTCAGTTGATATTTTGATGTATTATAATGCTGTGCTTCCCTTTCCTATTTTCTTATACAACTGAGTGGATTTTAAAATATTTATTCCTCTCCTGGAATATATTTCACAGCTCTAAAATTATTTTAGATTATATTTTCGTGAAATAAATAGTTTGTCTCGAGAAAGAAAAATTTTATCTCAAATGATTTTGCCATTTCTATTTTAGAAGAATACGTATTTATCCGGGAAAATCTTAAAAAGAGTACAAGCGACTATGGTTTTAGTCTAAGATATTAATTGAATAAAATTAGACTTCCAGTTATGGACTATTTCGGCTATGAATATATGAGAGACATATGCGAAATTTAGGTGTATATACACCGATTGTGCGAAAAAGTCATTGAATATCTTGTTCCTTACCTTGCTAAAGAAAATTTAGAGAAATAAGACGGTTCGAAGCACTTACAAAAGGGGCTTAAAGTATTGAAAACTGCATTTAAAAACTTAAAAAATGAAATTTCTCTGTAGTTAGTGCTTGAAAGTAATATTTGAAATTTGTCCTCCAAAATTTCGATTAAAAATGTATATCAATTAATTTGCGTCAGATGAGTATGCATTTCTTATTCTAATAGTACACTGAAAAACATATTATTCATTGACATATTTATTTCGTTTAGAGAACAAAAAGAAATTTGCTTCATAGATTTGCAATAAAATGAGTCAAAAATTGTCATTGTACGGAAGGTTATTTTATTTTTATTTAGTTATTAGTCCAAAGGGGCAAAATGCTCAGAAGGACTATTAATTTCGTTTTGGCATTTTGCTTTGATTCACTAAAAGCATTGTTTCACTTTTCGAATTTTGCCACCAAATATTATTTCCCTGTATTATATTTAAAGAAATTAAATAATGAAGAATCTGCATAAATGTATGTATATTTCTCGCACTGTGATGAAACAACGGTAACTAGAGCCATCAAATTTTGAATATTGAACGTTTCCACCCGAATATGGCCATCTAGAAGACCAAATTTTAAATTTGGAATATGTTTTATTATCGATTTCATATTTTGTAAAGCTTTATACGAATTTTTTATTAACAAACTCAAGGATTTCAAAGCGAGCAAAGGCAACGTTGTACAGAAAAAAAAAACATTTTTATCTCTAGCGCGTGAGACTGTGTGTCGGAAATTCTAAAGATAAGCTCATTTTAAAATTATTTTGTGATATTGCTCTTGAATTGAATTTTATGCTTTAAGTGCGAAGAACATGATATTTAATAAATTAAGGTAGCACACGAAATGTCAAAAAAACGTCCCTTTGGACGTAATTTAAGATCTGAAACCTTTCACTTTTTTTATTTTTTCTTTATTTTTTTGAAATTGAAACCATGGTTCTGCCTTGAAGGGTAAAGAAATTGTTTAGCCGATCAATATTTTAGAAGGCATGTGTACATTACAACCATCATGATCACATTATTACAACTATATTAAAATGCAAAATATTTAAGAATTAAGAAACAAATACCTAAATAAAATATAAAAAGATATTAAAAGACAAATTAAATAATAACAAATGACCCAAGATATAAATGAAATCCGCATTTTTATAATACTTATTTCATCAGTTCTTTTTTATTTGTCCCCAAATTGATTTCCTTCTCAAGAAATGTATTTTTGCTCCGAAACTTAATACAATTGGTATCAATGACAAGACAAATATTATCACATTTGTACCAATACGGTTTTTTCTCCATCTTTAATGTCGATATGAGTCAATTCCCCTTAATCCTCCACTAAAGCTTTACTGCTCTTAGACACAGAGCCCTCAAATACACAAATATATTAATTAAGGGATTATCATAACTGGATATGTAACTCATAATAGTGAGCACAGATTTTTATTGATACATATTAAAACATATAATATTACGATAATTAACTCAAAAAAGTAATACGCCCACTGATGGTCAAGCAGTAAAATCGCTGAATACAGGTAGTTCGATTCGAATCCCGGTCAATGGGCTGGCTGCATGGACGTTTTCGTGTTTTTTCCATTGTGTAACATGTACAGGAGCCAGTTTTCCCGAGACAATCCTTCATGAAGGCATCCCTCCTTTGGGTGATAGCCCTCAAGCGCTTTGTCGAATAAACAAAACCAAAAAGAAATATTTCAAAAGAAGCAAAAAATAGATATTGAATTTTAAATAGGCCTATTTTGTTCTTAGGCTGCGAAATTAATTTAGTGGACGTGAATGTATGATATCATAAAAACTGCACATAAAATGTTAATAAGACTGGAATACTGATTTCAAGAAACACATACATATATTAGTCTTTTTAGTGAAACCCCAATCAAAAGTATTAACTAGTGAATTTAAAAGTAAATGGTAATCAGTACCTAATTTAACATTGCTCATCAGTCCTTTGCCGCAAATAACGTCCACTAGCGGCCGAGCAATAACTTCATTGAACAGTATTAGTTCGACATGGAATTGAGTTTTCCCCGTATGTAATGTAAATACGAGCCAGTTCCTTTAAAAAATCCTCCACGAAGGCATCCCTCCTCATACACAGGTAGCCCTCCTTTTTCTTAATCAATTAACCGTAGTTGTAAAATAACAAATTGTTTTCCCTCCGAAAGTCGTCCATGAAAGTTAAAGTTGTCTATTTATCTTTATTATTTTTTATATCTTTATATGAGCATCTAATTGTGTCATTTCAAATCTTGATCCATACAAAGAATCAGAAATTCTTATTTCCTTTTCAGAAATTTTTTGCATCACCCAGATCACCATTATATTTTTTCAATCTTCGTATAATGATTGCGACGACTTTATAAAAAGCTATTTACATTTTTCTTCTTCTAACAATTATTTTTCATAAATATTTACTCTTACTTGCTGAGTATTTTATGTCCCAACCGTTTCGAAATTTCGAAATAAGCACATCTTCATAACTCTTTCACTCCCTTTCATAACCTTAAATTAAAAATAATAGACATTCAGCCTGCTAAAACAACAACGTCGTTCACCAGAGCTCTGACGATCAAAGACGGAAATTCCTCTAATTTACTAATGCCATCGAGATGGGCTTGGGCAAAGGAGCTTCTTTGGCTTGGGTTTGACCAAAGGGATTTTCTTTCGCACCCCTTCAAGATAGCCAGCAGAATGGACCTTAAAATGATGAGAGATGATAAGAATGAAAGGTGTGGAATTTTTCTCAGAAAAATTATCGTTAGCACATCCATTCATCACATATTATTTTGGAAATAATCAAACATTTAGCTAGTCGTCTGCCAATAAACAGCAGTATTTTTTTTTTAAGAATGACGGCTTGAAATTGACAATTACAAGAATTCAGAATTATAAAATAAATAAAAAAATAAATGAAGCCGTAAGCTTTGTTTTAATTGCAACAGTATAAAATACAGATGCCAGTTACAGCATTTGAAAATTTGTTATCTAATTACTTTATTAATTTTATTAATAAGAAGCTAGTCTTGTAAAATTTACAAATATAATGCTGATTTTTCCTCTTTGACTATTCTAGACAAATTGTTGTTTAATGTTTTATATGAAAAATATAGAATTTGAATGTAATGAAAGTAAGCATATTTTGAGAATGCTATTAAACGACTTGTTAAAATGTCATCAGGGGAAGATTTATTTAAAACATTGTGAATTTCATTACGGGAGGACAGAGGAATGGAGTGTTAATGTAAGGGACTCCGGTACCATAGATTATTTCACAGCACTTTTCCTAACTTAATTAGGCTCTACCCAGTACTTAATTTCTAAAACAGAAGTGCCGGAGCCTTCTTGAAGGCCTTCAAGAAGAAGAGGAAAAGTAAATAAATAAAATAATTACTAATTAAAATAAATAAATTGAAATTAAAATTCAATACATATAAAGATATATATTGTGATGTTCCTTGCCTTTTGTCTATGATGAAACGTCGAGGAACCTAGTGAAGCACGTAGCGACTTATCGCTGAGTTCAGACAACTAAAACGTAGACTCGAAAAGGGTTAAATTATCCTTTTATTCACTTAAATGAATAATAACAGTTGACCCTTTTCTCGGACTTACAGGAAAGCCTCTATTTGAGCTTTAACTCAGAATAAGAAAATAAGTAACTAATCTAACATTAACTAAACTAGGCTTAGCCGAAGCTAGACACGATTATCTAACGCAGTTGGCCCTTAAATTAAAGTAGTTGACAAATATCAAAATAGACACGTAATAATATCAAATAGACACGTAATAGCTTCAATAATGAATTAGCCAGAAGGCAAACACGCGCCACTAAGGACTCCTAGCACTCTCTATAAGAATGTAGTTGAACTTCCAATAAATACTACTCCTAACCATCATTTGCCTTCAATGCGATTCTAAAAACTCATTCTGGTAGAAAGTTGTAAGTGGGAAACAAGAAATGAAAGGAAAGGTTTTCAAAATTAAAATAACTGTTATAAAATCAAAATACTCCTTACAAAATAAAATTTTAATATATTGTTGCGTCCATACGGGTTTGTAACAGATTGTGTGCACAAGTCCGATAATAGGTTAATAAAATTTATTCTTATCAAAAGAAATGTATCAAAACTCTGCAATTTTCCTCAGAGATATTCCTACAAGTGTTCACAATGTCGCGCAATATAATCAGTAGTTATACTTCAAACTATTAAAAACGTTAAATATAAAGCATATCCAAAGAGAAAGTCAGATTCCTGAATTCAAGCGGAAATAACAATTCGCAACAACAGTCGCAATAAGTAACTGAACTGAGACGCTCTCTCTCCGGCCTATTATTATTTTCAACCGGTCGCGAGAAATTTCTAGAAATTTCTGCTTCTCGAGATTTCTAGAAAGCAATAAGAAGATCAAATTACGGTTACAGCCGACATAATGGTCAATTGCATTTATTCAATTTCACTATAAATTACGGAGATATCCATTTATTCAATGTTAGACGCACGTGCTTCTGTATTTTTACTTTTCCAGCACAACTTTCTTTTAAAAATTTGTCTGACGCTGTATTGCACGGGGACGTACAGCAATTTTAACTATAACTCTACTAAAATTATCTAACTAAATACAAAATTCGTAAAAATATTATTAAATTTAATTATAAATAGTTAAATAAAAGAAATATCGGGCCTTGACTTATTTGAGGCTTCGATTGGACTTAAAATTTCGAACGAAAACCAAAAAGAGCTCAGCTGGCCTTCCGCTGAATTTAGACCCTAAATATACAGTACAACATACGATCGCAATGGGAGGGCGGGTAGGAACTTCTTTTTCCAGCACACCAGTGAAAAAAAGTAAAACGATTGAAGCGTTACTGATGAAAATAGAGAGAATGCTAGAAACAATATGAGAATATGGACAGAAATTTTAAAGCATAATTATAATTTCGAAAACAGTGAAGTGTCCAACGCTTTCTGACAGCGATGCCCTGCCAATATAATTCTAGCTGTCAAGCAGAATACGACTGTACAAAAAAATTTCCCCGAAACCGATACGATGACAACATGCGAACACGTAAGGTCTGCATAAGTGACAATTTTTGTCCTCCATATTTGGTTAAATAGTTCAAATCTGCAGGAGCTCTGCAGTGAGATGTCTCTAGCACTGAACGTATAAAACCAAGTAATCACTGCTAATACTTTCGGGAAAAAATATTTTAATCACTTTCACAAATTTATTGCACTACTTGAAGAATAAGACTTTGCGGATGGGGGCTTTCCTTTCCTTAAAAGTCTTAACCTCCATCAAAATGTTTGTTCCCCAGAGAAAGACAGACATGAATTTGGAAGTTATAATCGATTTTAGATACATATTTATTTTTTAAACAAAATTTCTCTGCTGTAACTGTGCTTCACTTATATAAAAGAAGCACGGGAGTCCTTTTATTTAGGGCTCCGGTGCTAGAATTACTATTTATCTCAGAAACTTAGAATTACTTAAGCTCTCCTACGTACTTTGGCTCCCCTACGTATACTCTGGCAACGAGGATTGGAAATATCTGCTAACGCCTCGCTGTTTATAAAAATATGAAAGAACTGCAATACAAGTTGTGCGTATATGTGCATATAAAATTTGTTTCTTTAATAGAAACTGCTGTGCTCATAAACTTGCCCTACTGAAATTTAAAAGTATCTAACTCCCTTACAATATTTCCATACATTCTTACTGTATAATTTAAGAAGTTAAATGACTTGAATATTATTAGTATGGGTTGGGGGATTCTAACTTTTGTATTTGTTATTTATTGTTGTTGTTATTTATTGTAAGCCGAAAGTCCTTTAAGCGTTATTTTAATTGTAAACATATAAGAAATATACAAAAATTAATAATTTGTAATGTATTTTTGTACATATGAATGTGTTTCCAATATTATGCATATATATGTGTAGTGTA
>KK112771.1:480336-498756 GCA_000611955.2 Stegodyphus mimosarum
ATATATATATATGTATAATTATGCATATTATGCATATATATGCATAAGCATGTATAATTTAATGGCAGGAATTGAGTGACCGACGATTGGCAGCAGCCAGTTTGTGACGTCACGATCCGATAGTTGAGCTAAGGTATGGGAACATGTCAGCAGGTGCAGCCCAGCGTCATCTGTTTTTCGATGCCGGACCTTCTATGCACTTTAACATAACTTTTTCATAAAATATGCAAATTATGATGTCATTTTTACCATGTTAAAATGAGTAATTTATAGTAGCTATTTGAGTACAGTTATAATATTAAAATAATACACGTAAAAACCCTTACATGTACTACAAAGCGCACGCACATATTGTCAGGACTTAGTGTTCTGTGCATGCTCTTTGAGAACATGGTAAATTCTGTAAAGGGTTCTTATCCTTACGTTCTAAGTCCTGAACTGGAACAGGGAGCGGAAGGTACGCTATGTTCTGATGTAACTGTTGGGCTGGAGAATAACTGCACGTGAAGGGATTTTCCCTCTTTTATTCACTCACTATTAAATACAAACCTCCCAATTCGGGAGAGATACAGAACGTAACAGACCACACTTTGGTCGAACTTAACAATCAAATAAATTTAAATAAATTAAAATATAACTTAATTCAAACTTTGCTTCGCAGAGCAATTCGCGGAAGTTGGCCTCTACCGAAAAGGGTGCGTAGCAAGGTATACTAAATACTACCGCACTTTAATTTATTTTACAATGCAATCACGTAGTAAGCACTATGGCTTATAAATTTAAACTGCTAGCTGGTCAGGCGAACGTTGAGCAGCGTGACCGTGATCTGAGGCAAAGCTCTCACACACCGAGAGGTTTCTACCTCTGTCTTAAATAGTGCTTGGCTGAACTTCAAAAATTAGCATAAGCTAAAAACGCGCGCTTCTTCTGACAGGAAGTTGAAGCAGAGAGGAGATAGAAAAGATTTAAATTAAAATAAACTTGGTTAGTTTAACTAAAACCTTACATACTTCCCGCCAGAATTGCGATAGTTAAACTACTTTGGTCCAAACGGACCATGTTGAAAACTAGCAATTCTAAATAGTCGAAAATTTCACTGTTCTAAACTTAGGCCAACTCTTACAAGGCAATATATGTTTGTGTAAAATACAGACGAAATTTTCTGGAACAACAATCTTCAACATTTTTTTTTTCAAGTCTTATTCTTCAAACAGTCTTACTCCTTCCAGCAAAATCTGGAAGGAAAACAACTTTAGTATGACATAATAACAGAATAATTCTAAGTGGTACAAATCCTTATTTTTTTTTTTTTGTGTAATTTTGCACACACACATTATCATTCAAGCACAATTAAATTCTTCCCCCGTATGCTCTCTCACCGGTGTTGGATGTAAAGCAAACCGCCATTGCGGGTTTTTATGTGTTCGGGGGTGTTCAACTCTTCCACCTACAATCGACTAACATTAGTTAGAACTTGACATACGAGACCTGAAAAAAACGCCCTATAACCAGCTAATCCTAAGGTTCTCACTAGCTTTATGTCTAACACTTTAAGTGTATTTGGTGGAGAGCCTAATTAACACTTGCATTCTAAAATAGTCAATCTTTAACTTTTCATGCATACAAATTCGCAGTTTGCACACAACATTCACATTAATATTGCACTTAACGTGCATTGCTAGCATAATATTATTTGTTACATTTCATAACACATTAACAATTTCATAGCAATCCTGAAATGCAAATAGAGGTTAAATTTCTAAGCTTACAGAAATATAGGTTAAATTTCTAAGCTTACAGCAAGTGCTTCCTATTCCTTTCTCAAGGTACTTTCTTGAAATATCAAATTACATTGAATTAATAGTCTACAGACTAAATCGTGTTTTTCAATTTTCCGAATTTTCATTCTAGACATTTTACAAGTCTTTAGACAAAGCGTCATACAAAATCATTTAGTTAACATATTCTTTTCAGCAATTCATTGCTTTTACAGAATTAATCTATTTACAAAACATTAAGTGATTTTAAATCTTTGAAAATTACAATTTCTTTTAACAAAACATTTTACTTTCCATATGAGGACTTATCGCTCACTTGGCGTAAAAGTCAACCTCGCTTGAGGTAAAATCAGCCCTGCAACTTGCAGTATACTCAAAAATTAACTAAACTTTTGAATACGAAATTGTACTTATCTTATTATGATCGTCCATCCTTTTCTTGGCCCAATCTTTAAAACTTGAGTAAGTTGTGGCCTGGTTCAGTTTCCTCGTTTTTCGTTGTTCTTTCGGAGCCTGCTCGTCTCTTTTTCTTTTGAAATTCCGTCGTTGTATCCTCGGCAATTTCCTTTGTAGAGGAGGTTGCTCCGCTGGACGTTTGGTGGACTGGGCCCTTCTCTCCTGGGCCCTTGCTCGTTGCTTGTCCTGGTTCCTGCTGTATTCGGGAAGTTGATTCTCAGGCTGCAATCGACGTTTCTTGCTTCTCAGGCACCTGTCCGATGATTCCACAGTTCTTTTGGATACATTGGGCTTCCCTTGCCCATTCTGCTTTCTTCTCTTGGTGCGCTCGTAATTCCGTTCGTAGATTTGTTCACCTGCATCGTGAGACTTTCTTTTGAAACCACCTTTTTGGTTCTTATTTCTTTGTTGGGGGGGAGCTTTCTTCTTCTGACATTTCGATGCCGTTGTAGCTGGTTCCTGCTGTTTTTGCTGACGTATATCTTCCTGGCTAGTCGATTGCCTCGGATCCTGAAACGAATCTTTAAATACAGCCATTTTGCTGCGATTATAGAACGGTTTTATTTGGTCCACATTCGCTTTGAGCGTTTGACCATCATTTCTTTTTAATATAACCACTGCCCCCGTAATTTGTTCAATTGTGAACGGGCCTTCAAAACGCGGAAAAAATTTCCCCACCTTTTCCTCTGGGGCATTTGACAAGTTGTGTTTAATCTTCAACACTTCATCTCCCACATTGTACTTGACCTCTCTTCTTTTTAGGTCATAGTACAATTTCTGTTTTCTTTGGGCCATTTCTATATTTTCCGTCGCTTCCCGTATTAACTTTTGTATATCACTCATTTTAAATTCTTCTGCCCTTTCCTGTACAAAGAACAGTTTATCTAGGGGGGTCAAGATCTTTCTTCCTAAGAAGAGTTCAGCGGGTGTTTTTTGTGTAGTATCGTGTTTGGCGGTCCTAAGTGCAAATGCAAATTCATTTATATGGCTATCCCAGGTAGAGTGATAGTTTTTCACATAACTACGAATTATTTTCACTACATTTCTATTCACCCGTTCCGCTATGTTTGACTGCGGACGATACGGGACCATCTTTAGATGACGTATGCCCAGTTTTGCACACATTTCCTCAAACATTTTACTAACAAACTGAGGACCATTGTCTGAAATAACTTTTAGGGGCGCCCCGTATTTTAAAATATACTTATTTAGAATTGAATCTACTACAATTTTTGCAGACGCGCGTTTTAACGGAATTAACTCTAACCATTTGCTAAAATGATCCACTATAACTAAAAGATATCGGCTTTTATTAACTTTACTTCGAGGGTAAGGTCCAAGTAAATCGATGCCTATTATTTGATTTGGGAATTCTGATTTAATACTATTTAGGAACCCGGCCGGGCGGAAATTAACATAATTATTTAATTGACATGTTGGGCACGACTGGACATACGCCCTAGTAAACTTTTGCAGTTCTGGAAAGAAAACTGCCTCGCGAACTCTCTGAACAGTTTTTCTTATACCTAAATGAGCCGAAATGGCACAATCATGCAACTCTTCTAATACATTCAACCTCATGCTAGCTGGGATAACCGGTCTATATTCATGATTCTCATTAGTAGCTTTCGTATAGAATAACAGTCCGTCAATTAATTCGTAATTTTCGGCCCTATTTCTTATCGGCACAATATCCGGATGATTGAAATTCTCAGGGTCGGCCAAATAATTGTATATATTTTTGAACTCCGGATCTTTTTTGAGTTCGGCTATTACTGTTTCACGAGAATCTAATACTTTGGATGTTAACATGGCTATCTTAATTACACTTCCATTTTCATCTAAGTTAATTCTGCTTAAAGCATCTGCCACAACATTTTCCTTTCCCGGCGTATGTTTAATTATTAGGTTATATTCCTGTAATTTGAGAGCCCACCTTATTAATCTGGGTGATAAATTTTTTCCAGAATAGAGTCTAGTGACCGCCGCGTGGTCGGTATATACAGTTACTGGAGAACTTCCAAAGAACACACGAAATTTCTGTACTGATGCTAACACTGCGAGAGTTTCTCTCTCTGTTGCGGAATAGTTTCTTTGGGTTTCATTTAATGTTCGGCTGAAAAAAGCCACGGGCTGACCATTTTGGGAAAGCACTGCACCAATCGCGAAATCTGAAGCGTCCGCTGAAATCTCTAATCCTTTATCCCCTTCTGGAAATTTTAAGACGGGAGCTTGAGTCAATGCGTCTTTCAATTTTTGAAACGCCAAGTTGGCTTCTGCTGACCACGAAAACCTAGCTTTTTTTCTTTTCAACTTTAGCAGTGGCTCAGCTATTTTTGCAAAGTCTTTAATGAAAGCCCGGTAATATGAACACATCCCGAGAAACGACGATAATTTCTTCGCTGTTTTAGGAACAGGATAATTTCTAATGGCTACTATTTTTGACTGATCCGTTTCGATTCCCTTTTGGGAAATTTTAAATCCTAAATAACGTAACTCTTTTGCGGCAAATTTACATTTAGACGCATTTATCTTTAAACCAGCTTCGTTTAACAATGAAAATACTTTTCTTAAATCTTGTAAGTGTTGTTCTAGAGTACTACTCGTAATTATAATATCGTCTAAATATATGAAAGTGCTTTTACCAAGGACTGGTCTTAAGACGATGTCCATACATCTTTGGAACGTTGCCGGCGCGCCGGATAATCCGAACGGCATTCTAAGAAATGCGTACGTACCAGATTTCGTTATGAACGCGGTTTTGTGTACGTCCTCGGGTTTTACCCCAATCTGAAAATAGCCACTCGTGAGATCTAATGTAGTCATGTATTTTGTAGACGAAATATTTCGAATAATTTCTTCAATTATCGGCAACGGATATACAGGATATTTTGTAACTGAATTTAACTTGCGATAATCTATAGCAAAACGCCACCGCTTCGGGTGCGTAATCGGGTAATCATTATTTTTCTTACACAGGACAACGGGGCTAGCATAACTGCTAGAAATTGGCGTGATGATTTTATTCTTTAACATCTCTTTAATATGATGTTCAATTATTTCTTCTTTTGTCCTATCATATCTATATGGCTTTTGCCTAACTGGCTGAGCGTCCCCCGTGTCAATGTCGTGGTTCACCACCTGCGTAAAGCCTGGTACATCACTAAATAAATTCGCAAAGTGACTTACCAGACCTTGGATTTTCTCTTTTTCCTCTGCTTGTAAATGTTCCAAGTCCAGCTGCGGGGGCTTATCATTCTTCGCTTCAATTGGCTTCATATTTAATGTTAGTTCTCCCCCCTTGAAATCAATTTTTGCTTCTGCCAAACTAAAAAAGTCCACACCTAGAATAATACAAGTCTGCAGGTTACGCACAATATAAAACAGGATTCTTACCTGTTCGTTGTTGATACGCACGAACAATGGTACTTTTCCTAAACAGCTACATTTTTCTCCTTGGGCCGCTATGACATCCGTGTCTCTTGCACTAAAAATTCTGTAACGTCGAAAGTGCTTCTTAAAGAATCTTTCCGATACGAAGCTGCTTTGGGCTCCTGTATCCAAGAGGGCTGTCGCCGGTATGTTGTTGATTAGAACTTCAATCTTCGGCAAACTCAAATTCTTAACGACCACGGTGTTTAAATTGATTTTGGAAGGGTTTTGCGCTGCTTCGGACTTCTTCACCTTCCTCGAAGAAATCCCTCTTAGTTTAAATTCTTTTTCTTCTGGTTGCCCTCGGAATCTTTGCTTGTTCTTCTATTAAATTCCCTTCGTTCGCCGCTCGCTTTAGGAGACACATCTTTCTTCGGCCATTGCTTCGCCTTATTCCCGTAACTTTGATTTTGCTTTTGCTGCGGTCTTGGCGAACTCCACTGACTTCTTCGCTCAAATTGGCGTCGTCGTTCGTTGTCGGCTGTTCTTCGGCTTTCAAATTGTACCGCGAGCTCAAATAATCTGTCTAATGTTGTTGGATTTCTTAGTTCGATGAAATCTTGAACTTGGGGCAGTAGCCTAGGAAGTATAACTTGAATAATTTCAGGATCCGGGCGACTTCCATACAAAAGCTTGAAAACTTGAATTTTCCTCAAAATAAAATTAGACAAATCTTCTATTCTTTCTTGGTATCGGCTAAACAGTTCAGCTTCCAATCTGGCTCGATCTCGCACCACGGGAAATGCTTTCACTAGAGAATTCTTGAAATTTTCATACGTGTATGTGGGGCTTCCTGGTTCCCCCAAGAGATTCTTTCCGATGCACTTGAACCAACTTAGCGCTTGGCCCTTCAAAGCGCTGGTAGCAAGAGCGACTTTCTGAAATTCGTGGACTGGATATAGCATGAAGTGGGAGTCTAGCTTTTCCAGGAAATTGATTACGGCTGTCTTGCCGTCAAAACTTGCCGCTGGCTTCATGGCTGCTCGCATGGTTTGTACGATGTAGCCGAATCCTTCTATGCCAGGAGGTGCTATCTCAGGATTCTGGACAGGTACAGCAGGTGTCTCAGGTTCGTCTTCTTGTTGTTGAGGCCATCCTCTTCTTTTTGTGCGGGCGCCACTATCAGGACTTAGCATTCTGTGTGTATTCTTTGAGAACATGGTAAATTCTGTAAAGGGTTCTTATCCTTACGTTCTAAGTCCTGAACTGGAACAGGGAGCGGAAGGTACGCTATGTTCTGATGTAACTGCTGGGCTGGAGAATAACTGCACGTGAAGGGATTTGAAATCCTCTTTTATTCAATCACTATTAAATACAAACCTCCCAATTCGGGAGAGATACAGAACGTAACAGACCACACTTTGGTCGAACTTAACAATCAAATAAATTTAAATAAATTAAAATAGAACTTAAATTAAACTTTGCTTCGCAGAGCAATTCGCGGAAGTTGGCCTCTATCTAAAAGGGTGCGTAGCAAGGTATACTAAATACTACCGCACTTTAATTTATTTTACAATGCAATCACGTAGTAAGCACTATGGCTTATAAATTTAAACTGCTAGCTGGTCAGGCGAACGTTGAGCAGCGTGACCGTGATCTGAGGCAAAGCTCTCACACACCGAGAGGTTTCTACCTCTGCTTAAATAGTGCATGGCTGAACTTCAAAATTAGCATAAGCTAAAAACGCGCGCTTCTTCTGACAGGAAGTTGAAGCAGAGAGGAGATAGAAAAGATTTAAATTAAAATAAACTTGGTTAGTTTAACTAAAACCTTACAATATTTATTTTTAGACATAGATAATTTTGTATAAGTATTTTTGTGCTTTGTATTGCATGAAAATAGACTTTGCATTGCATAGAATTATACTAAATAGACTACATAATGTTTTTCACGTAAGAAATGCATACTACACACGCTGCATGATACGTACAGTCCTTAAAACATTTAATTACCTATTTAAAGAACAAATTCATAACAATAAAATACATGCAACATAAAATTAAGTAAAATATACAGTGTATATATACATTATTAAATTATAATGCATAATTAAAATTACTATGCAGAATTATTATGCAGAAAGTAAATGCTGAGAAAACTATTCTAAATTATCAGAATTGATGACTTTTAATGCTTCAAAGCAATTTTTTATAAGGTATACATAAAATCTTGTTAAAACTAACAAATATTATGAGACATTATGAGAGTAAAAATAAAATAATGTATGTAAAAAAAAGCAATAAAAGGAAGGAAGCATAAAACGAAAATTAAAAGAAAGTAATGGCGTAATTGACAAGTTAAATTACTGCGTTGTTTTTAAATAAAAAATGAAAACAATCAGTTGCAAAAGTTAAATCACTGTTCAAAGTTAAGCAATTGTTGAATTGTGTTTCAAAATTGAAATATTAATTGCAAAATCATAAACACAACAAAAAGTTCCAACCACATATGACGATCATGACCAACCTAGGAAATCACTCCAACATTCCATTACATAGCTAATGTCAAGCACATAACGCCGATCATTATATAGTAAATAATTAAGTCGGATATACAAAACATGAATAACATACAAGATAAAACTGAGCATTACACAGTGGCAAGTATCACCGACTTATTAAGGAAATTCAAGGAGTTCCCATTCACTCAGACAAATAGCAAAACACAATTAAGATGTATTAATAATAACATCATAATAAAAAATAATAAACACAGCAAAGTAATATAGAAACAAGATAATGACGTAGTAAACGATATAATAAACACAATAAATAACACATAATAACCTCAACAGCAAAACATATAACACAAAAGAACACACAACATAACACATAATAAACACAGCAATATAACAAATAAACCACAATGTAGTATAAACACAACAACAAATAACACATAATAAACAAAAAACATAACACACTGCAATACAAGAAAAAAATAAAATAAATAAAAATGTGATAAATAACACCAGAACAAATAACACAAAATAAACATGACAACAAATGAAGCATAATAAACACAGCAGAAAAGATACAACTAAACATAACAACACACCGCGACACAAGAAAAATAAATAAATAAATAATAAAATCACGCTCGCCGTATGATTTTATTATTAGTTTTTAGCCCAAAGAACGTTAGCCCAGAAGAGCTATTAATTTCGTTTTGCCATTTTATGGCGTTTCACTATAAACGGTGTTTCACTTTTTAAATTGCTGCCACCAAATATTAGAGCCCTGCGTTATATTTAAAGAAATATAATGAAGACTATGCATGGATATATGTATGTTTCTCGCATTGTCAAAACACGGCGGTACGTATAGACATCAAATTTTAAATAAGTAGTCCACCACTCAAATATGGGCATCTGGACGCCCAAATTTGGAAAGTGGAATTTGTTTTATTATCTATTTCAAATTTTGTAAAACTTTAACGAATTTTTAATTTTCAAATTCAACGATGTAAAAACGAACCATGGTAACACTGTACAGGAAAAAAAAATTATCTCCAGCCCGCTACACTGTGTATCGGAAATTCTAAATATATGCTCTTTTAAATAATTTTAGCCCAGAAGGGCTATTAATTTCGATTTGGTATTTTGCCTTGGTTTACTACAAATGTCGGTTCACTTTTCAAATTGTTGCCATCAAATATTAGCTCCCTGTGTTATATTTAAAGAAATTAAATTATGATGTATCTGCATAAATATATGTATCTTTCCCGCATTGTTATAAAACGACGGTACCTAGAGCCGTCAAATTTTGAATAACGTTACTCTTCACGGAATATGGCCATCTGGAAACCCTAATTTGGCATTTGGAATTTGTTTTATTATCGATTTCATATTTTGTAACACTTTAACGAATTTTTTATTAAGAAATTCAACGATTTCAAAACGAGCAATGGCAACACTGTGCGGGGGGGAAAAATTATCTCCAGCGCGCGAGACTGTGTATCGGAAATTCTAAAGATATGCTCATTTTAAAATTCTTCTCGATATTGCTGTTGAATTGAATTTTATGGTTTCATTTGCGGAAAATATGATATTTAATACAACACACGAAACTTTAAAAAAGTCCGTTTGGGCGTACTGTAAAATCTGAAAGCTTTCAGATTTTTTGTTTTGTGTGAGTGATATTGCTATTAAATTGAATTTTATGGTTTAAATGAGAAGCACATGATATTTAATAAATGAAGGTAACACATAAAATGTTCAGAAAATGTCCCTTTGGGCGTAATATAAAATTTGACAGCTTTCAGATTTTTTTTATTTGGTTTTTATTTTTATTTTGTTTATTTTAATTAATTTTTTTGTTGTAGTGTGTTGCTTTGCTGTGTTTATTACGTTTTATCTGCTGTTGAGTTTATTATGCGCTGTTTGTTGTTGTGTTTATGTGGTTTTTTTATTATATTGCTGTATTTATTATATGTTTTATTGTGTGTTCTTTCGTGTTATTATGTGCTGTCGGGGTTATTATGTGTTATTTGTTCTGTTTATTATGTGTTGTTGTATTGATTATTTTACTTATTATGTGTTGTTGTGTTGATTATTTTGCTGTCATTATTATTACTTCTCTATTTTACTTTGCTATTTATCTAAGTGAATGGGGACTTCCTGAATTACCTTGAAGACCTGCTGTTGCTTATTACTTACTATGCAATTAATACTCAGTGTTATTTATTTCTTTACTCGGCTTTATTGTTCACAATATAATGTTAGGCTTTATGTGCTTGACATTAGCTTGATAATAACAAATCTTGGAATAATTTGCTATGTTTGCGATAATCGTCAAATGTGGCTGGGACTATTTTTGTGCTTATTCCTTTTTTTTTAATTGTAGTTTCTATTTATAATTTTAAATAATAACAGCCGATTTAACAATTGCTTTAATTTAGTGATTTAACTTTTTACGATTGATTTTTTTCATTTTTATTTTAGATACATATATAACTCATGATATATTTAAAATTTTATAGCCATTACATCCTGAACAAAAGTCTTTTGAGACAAGTTACTGCACAAAACAGTCAAAAAGTGAAATATGTGTTTGCTCAGTTTTATATTGCGTCAACATCATATACGTCAACTTAATACATTCCATGACAGCATTCTGCTAACTTTCTAGCAGAAAAAATTACAAGAACAATTTTTCTTAAATTAGAAAGTTATAATATTTCTCATAGATCTAATTTAAAAAATACATATATGCGTAAAAAGAAGTGGAAGTCATTTATTGAATATTAAAGCTACGTCAAAATATCTCAGAATAATTTTTAAAAAATTAACTTTATAATAAAATATTTATGTAACGTTAATCCTTAAAGAAGGGAGACAAAAATATCCGTCCAGAAATTAAAATAACTTCATGTTTCGTTAACTAGTGCTACTTTAAGTACTGCTTCTAAAATGATCGCTTCAGCAGATTTTTACTTAGATAAAAATGAATTGTCCACTGAACAGGCTTCAGATAAGAGCGACACGAATAAAGGAAACATGTCTTGTTAGCGACATTGTATACCAAATTTGAAATATTTGCTACACCAATGCCACTAGTAGCTTGTTAGCAGTGATATAAATTTTCGTGACTTCAATTACGTTTTTTCGCTTGCCAAGCATTTTTAAAGCTGAACACATTTCCTAAACATTTTACATACAAAAGCAAATAAACAATTAGTAGATTTTAATGCTTACTGCAGCGAATAACATGAACAAAACATGCTGCAAATGTGTTTATTGTCAATTGTTATTGTCTACTTTTTAAGTATTTATTTATTCCAGTATAAGCATGTCAAGTTTACGTAAATACAATAATTTCTAAAGGAGAAAGCCAAATTTTTATTTGGCGTCCACGGTTGCCAAATAAAAATTCTAAAGAAACGTCTTACATTGAAGGTATAAAAGCAATAAAAGCACAAATCAAAACAGCAAAAGAATTCGTCGTGAAATTTAAAAAGGCGAAATCGATAATACAAAAGTTGAATAATTTCAAGACGTTAGTGTCTTTTCAAGATTTTCTCAATCTTAAACTTCCTGTTACAAAAGTGAATTAAATCCACAGCTCTCGAATTCAATGGACAGAAGCCGTATCTCCTAAAAGACTATGAGTTCAGGGTCGGAAACAATTTTTACTGAATTCGTCTTAACATTTGCATAGTCACTTGAGATTATTTTTTAAAAAATAATTGAGGACATTTTGAGCAGATTCAATTCTTAAAATATTTTCTTTTACATATTTCACAATTTATGTTTTCGTCTGCAATTAATTCATTCACACCACCATCCCTAGATGGCGGCATCGCCTAATTTCAGTCACATCTCTGAAGTGCGAATGAATATTTTAGAGTTTCAAATGCAGCTGTATATGTAAGTGTGTATATTTTTAACCTATTTTGCATTATGTTAATTACTACTGTACTATTTCTGTTTCTGGATTTCTCTATACAGATTCCGTTTCAAGCTGATTACGGAAAATCCCATCGCATGACCAGCGAGAACGAACCGTTAAGCTCCTTCAGCAAAGCTTAATTATTGTCTCTTCTATTCACATGATTTATACATATGTTTATTACTTTCACTGCAGGAAGATCAACCAAAACCTAATCACGAGACTTATTCCGAGCCACCTTCTCATTGGCGTGCTGTGTCACGCGGCCTGAAACTCCTCACTCTCATGCAAGGACATTTAATCACAATCGACTTGTCCCCTTTCAAACGTACCTCTACGAAAGAAAATCACTCTATGGAATCACAACCGTCAGCCCCAACTTGGGATACGTCAAAGAACTGGCAAGAGTAGACTATGCATCGCCTACTGAAAACCAGTGTAATCCGTAAGTTCTATAATCGACTGCCGGCTCAGCATTCGCCACTGACTAGTTACGAGGCTGCGAGTTCGATACCAAACGAACTTAATGAAACATTTTGTAGGACCTTGTATATACTTTGAGCTCCATTTACATTTTATTTTATTCTTCTATTGAAAATTACAGTTGTTTGCATGTTTTCTCTATAAGATTTTTCAATTTTACTAACTTCAAGAATTAAGTTCTCTTCCATCGTGAATTTCAAACTTATTGGGACTTTATTTTATTTTTATTTTACTCATGTGTTATGTGTTTCTACCAGATTTTTGTCCTCTAAGTACTCAATGAAATGCTATTTAATTGTTCATATTTCTCTTCACGAAGATTTCTACTAGTACTAGCTATGAACATGATGACTTAATTCGCTGCTTTTCTTCTGAGACTCCTGCTTCAGCTTCATACCCTACCGCCCTGTCCGAATTTTACGTTTCTAAATGAGATTTCCTTAGGGAAAAGAGATTTATAGAAGTTAAAGGCTCAAATACAGCCAAAAACTTCTTTTAGATAGACGATCTGCGATCTACGGCTCAACATTGTAACATAGCTCCAGACTGTTTCTGCTTGGCAACAAAAAGGGTTACTTCCTTTTTATTACGCTACAATTCTCCCGTCCCCATGAATCTCAACCACTCTACATTATCATAATCAAGTGCCGATAAAGGGTGCATTTCAACAGAGATCGCGGGATTAATCAGGTTATAAGGTATTTCTCCCACCTTCGTAGCATGCCTTTATGGTGTAGTGGTCAGATCGCTCGGCGCGTATCCAAGAGGTCCGTGATTCGAGTCCCGGCGAGGGCATTGCTCATTTTTCACATCTCCTGCTTCAAAATATAACTTAATTTTTCTACAAGCTATAACTCAATATTGGTGTTGATATTGGTACATATGTTTTACTTGTGTTAAAAGCGTCTTTGCAAGTACATTGGGCAAAGAGTAGATGCCATTTGTAATAAACGTTAAAAAAATCTCAACAATAGTCAAAATACATTTATTCTGCTTTTCACATTTAGTTCTTGGATTAGGAACAATTCCATTCTAGATAACAGGAGTAATATTTATGCCAGACATTCTGAAAGCAAAAGAAAACAACAGAAAGAGAGCTTTAGGTATACGGATCCTGTTTGAAAAATAAAAAGGAATAAGGATATAATTTTATAGCTTAGAGCTTTAGAAAGATATATAACCCAAGTATACTATATCACATGCATTTATTTAATTTATTCCTGTTCATTTTCATTTACTTACATTAATTTATAAAAATATTAATATATGCCGTACAGATACTGGGATTTTAGGAGTAGAATTTCTTTCAAAAATTCATTGTACCCTCATGATGATGAAATCGGGCTTTCAGTGCTACGCTTGCTGATCACTACTCATATAAATTTCTCTTATTCCTTATGATATAATGCAGAGATTTGCTTAAAATTCTAAAAGGTTTCATTATTTAATGCTAGAAAATTAAGCCCAATTAATTATTTGTTTCATTTATTCTCATCTCACATTCTTATAAAAATATAATTTCTTATAGCTGTAAGAAATAACAAGAAATAAAACTGATCCAAAGAGTAGATTTTTAAATTTTAGTCTGCTGCCTACTTCCATCCCAAATATGCCTCGTGTGTACTTACTCATGCCTTTACTGAATAAAATTTCTCAACCGTTTTCTCGTCATAAATTACAATAAGGAAAGATTGACTAATAGGAAAAATAAAGAACTAATCCTTAAGTTCGGTTTCGAGAGCCATCGTGCTCTATAAGGTTCACTTCAATTTGACGGAAAATTTGCTTGTTTTAAGACAACTGAGGCACTGATAAACTCCTCAAAGTTAAATTATAGTACCTAGGCATGGTACATCGAACCATCCAATCATGTCCTCTCCAAATTTAGAAGGAGGGAAAGAAGATAACTTTTGTAAGTTTTTGTCATACTAGGCAGAACAGATTTATTGACATACTAGACAGAACGCATTTAGAGGCAGGTTGCCGTAATGGCAAAAAAAAAATCTGTCTGGTGTTATCTGCGTAATTCTTACTTTAGTCAGGGCGATAGCATTTCGACAATGTAAGATAAAAAGCCGAAAGCATGGCTGATTTCTCGTGCTTCGTGACTCGAGGAAGCTCTAAATTGCTCTAGGTGGGGCACGAAGTAAATGTGGAAGACGATAATCTGTCACCATCAGGATTTGAGGACTAGGTTTTTTATTCACTCGCCCTTTAAATGCGAAAGAATGTATCTGCTTCCTTCTCGCGTGTAATCGTGGTGTAAATGGAAGCCTGCATGACTAACATCGAGAGATTAAGAATTCGAATCTCCTCAAAAAAGTTGAAAATTGCACATATTCCATATTTCCTGCGAAAGCAGACATTTGAGCATACCCATTTACTTCTGTCTACAATAATTTGCTAGTTTCGTTTCTATAGTAGCTAGCGGATAACGAAGGTGCCCAAACGGAGGATCTCTTCAAGAGCAGGCCTTTGGGCATCCTCATTTATTTCTGTCTATAATATGTAGTTCTCTAGTTTTGTTTCTATTGTAGCTGTAAGGACTGAGTGTTCGGTGCATATACTTGGCAAACATCTTCGTGAACGTAACTAAGTCTTAAGTCCTGATCTTGAACAGGGAGCTGAATGCAGCTATGTTCTGTGGTAGCATACTGTGAATAATTGGTAGAAGAACTGCACTTTAAAGGGATTTAAAATCCTCTTTTATTTAACCACAATTATTTACTGCCACTTCCCAACTCGGGAGGGATATAGAAAATAAAGACCTCACTTGGGTCTAAAATGAACAATCAAATTAATTTAAACTAAAACTAAATAGAAATTAAATAGTCGTTGCTCACAGAGCTATAACGCGAGGTTGGTCTCTAAACTAAATGGTGCGTAGCAAGATTTAACTAATACTGACGCACTTAGAATTACTTCAATAAGTAACCATGTAACAGCGCTACGGCTTAGAATTTAAATACTAGGTAATCAGGCGAACGTCGAATAGAATAACAGTGGTCTGAGACTAAAAGCTCTCTCACACTGAAAGGCTTCTACCTTTCGCTTAAATATACCTTGTCTCCACTTCAAATTAGCATAATCCTGAAACGTGCGCTTATTCTAACGGGAAGTTGAAATGAGAACAGATAGAAAAGGGAAAGTTAAAATAAAACTTTGTTAGTTTAACTAAAACCTTACATACTTTCCACCAGAATTGGCAAAAGTTGAACTTTGGTCCAAACGGACCATGTTGGAACTTGCAATTCTAGAAAGGCTCAAAATTTAACTCTTAAACTTAGGCCAACCTTTACAGAAAAATAGAATTTCTTGGCCATTTGTAGACGAAAACTTGATTTTTACATAAAACTTCATCTGTTTTTAGTACTATCTACTTTCGTCTACATCTTACTCCTTCCAGCAAAATCTGGAAGGAAAGAAATTTTAGTATGACTTAATAACAGTAAGTTCTAGGTAACAAGCTTCATTTTCTTACCCGTGTAAATTCGCACACACACATTATCATTCAAGCAAAATTAAATTCTTCCCCCAATGCTCTCCACCGGTGTTGGATGAAAAGCGAACCGCAATTGCGTGTTTTTTTTTTTTTTTTTCTGTTCGGGGTGTTCAACTCTCCCACCTTCGATCGACTAACATTAGTTAGAACTTGACCTAACGAGACCTCAAAAGAGGCCCTATAACCAGCTAAACCTGAGGTTCTAACTAACTTCATGTCTATCACTTTATTTGGTGGAGAGCCTTCTACACTTGCATTCTAAAAATACTCAAACTTTAACTTTTCATGCATACAATTCGTAGTTTGCACAAAGAAGCTTCATTCCAAATTGACTTCGCACCTAACGTGCATTGATGGCATAATACCATTTGTTACATTTTATGAAACTTAACAATTGCATACCAGTCACGAGATACAATACGTACGTTAAATTTCTAAGTTTACAGCAAGTGCTTCATATTCTTTTTCTCAAACTACTTTTCTGAAACATCGCATTACACTGAAATAATAATCTATAGACTAAATCCTGTTTTTCCTTTTACCGACATTTCATTCTAGAAATTTTACAAGTCTTTCGACAAAGCATAATACAAAATCATTTAGTTAACATTTTCGCAGAAATTCATTGCTTTTACAAAACTAATATATTCACAATGCTTCAGAATCTACTTTACAAACATTAAGTAATTTTAAACCTTTGCAGAATTACAATTTTAAACAAAAATATTTCAAGATAAGTAATCATTTATCGCCCACTTAAAAATCAACCTCGCTTGAGGTAAAAAGAGACCCTGCAACTTGCAGTAACACTCGAAAATTAACTAAACGTTGGAATAAGAAATACTACTTATCTTGTTGTGGTCAGCCATTCTTTTCTTGGCCCAATCCTTGAAAGTTGGGTAGATTGTAGCTTGGGCCAGTCTCCTTGACTTTGGTTGTTGACCACTGCTGGCTTGTTGCTCCTCCCTCTTTCTTTTACATGTTCTTCTTTCCATCCTGGGGTAATTGCGCTGGGGGGAAGGTGATCCGCTGGACGTTTTTTTGGGCTGGGCCCTTTGCTCCTGGGCCCTCGTTCGTCGCTGCTCCTGGCTACTGCTGTATTCGGGACGTTGATCCTCACGCTGCAAACGAGGCTGCTTCTCAGGCTCCTTTCCGATGTTTCTACTGTCCTCTTGGCTACTTTGGGTTGGCCTTGCCCATTGTGCTTTGGTCTTTTGTTACTTGTTGAACTTGTATTCTCAGATTTCTTTCTTTTAAATCCACCTCAACTTGCGGTTTTTCGTTTCATGTTTCTTGTACTTTGTTGAGGGGGGCTTTCTTTTTCTGGCCTTTCGTTGCCATTGTTGCTAGTTCCTGTTGTTGCCGCTGAGGTACATCTTCCGTGGAAGTGCGTTTCCCCAGATCCTGGAAAAAATCTTTAAACATTTCCATTAACGAAAGGGCCTTCAAAAGACGGAAAGAATTTTACCACCTTTTCTTCTGGGGTATTTGATAAAGCATGTTTTACTTTTAAAATTTCATCTCCAATATTATAATTCACCTCTCTTCTCTTTTTATCATAATAGTATTGTTGTTTCCTCTGGACTATTTCTGAATTTCCTGTCGCTTCCCGTATCATGTTCTGGATATCCTTCATTTTAAATTCTTCTGCCCTATCTTGGAGAAAGAAAAGTTTGTCTAAGGGTGTCAAAATCTTTCTTCCAAGAAATAGTTCAGCGGGTGTTTTTTGTGTAGTGTCGAGTTTGGCAGTTCGAAGGGCAAATGCAAATTCATTTATATGGCTATTCCAGGTAGAGTGATAATTCTTAACGTAATTTCGAATGATTTTCACTACGTTTCTATTAACCCGTTCCGCTATATTTGACTGCCGACGATACGGGACCATCTTTAGGTGATGCATGACCAGTTTTGCACACATTTCCTCAAAAATATTACTAATAAATTGGGGACCATTGTCGGAAATAACTTTTAGAGGCGCCCCGTATTTTAAAATATACTTATTTAGAATTGAATCTACTACAATTTTTGCAGACGCGCGTTTTAACGGAATCAGCTCTAACCATTTGCTAAAATGGTCCACTATAACTAAAAGATGTCGGCTTTTGTTAACTTTACTTTTAGGATAAGGTCCCAATAAATCGATGCCTATTATTTGATTTGGGAATTCTGATTTAACACTATTTAGGAACCCGGCCGGGCGGAAATTAACATAATTATTAAATTGACATGTTGGGCACGACTGGACATACGCCCTAGTAAACTTTTGCAGTTCTGGAAAGAAAACTGCCTCGCAAACTCTTTGGACAGTTTTTCTTATACCCAAATGGGCCGAAATGGCACAATCGTGCAACTCCTCTAATACATTCAATCTAATGCTAGCTGG